>VOMN01106246.1:0-60509 GCA_014899125.1 Orchestia grillus | reverse complement strand
TGTATCAGTGCTACCGTCGTGGGTAAGGGTACCTTACTTATGAGCCACTCTGCATAAAGTCCCCAATAACAAAGAGTCTCAAACAGCTCATTCGGTATCGTGACACATCTCTGAAAAAGTCAAACGAATTCTTCCTGAATTTTGAATGACAGCACTTTTCTCCTGCAGAGGAAGACAGCTGTAAAAGTCGACTGAAATGAAAACTGATTGTCAGTGAGATAACATAATTCCACTGATAGAACTCTAGAAGCAACTGTGACTGAAATGTGAGACTGAAGAAGACAAAGTGACCGGTCAAGTTTGCATTTCCTAGGAAAAACGTGGAGATACAATTTTCAGAAAACGTGAATTACGATCGTCTTTCACAAATTAGGAAATGAATCCAAAATTTTTACGAGCTCACAATAATAGGAAGTTTAAATTTAAGTATTTCTAATACTCCTCCGAATAACTTCGTGCACAAATGATTCATCATTATGATCCAGCACTTTTTAAACGTTATAACCTGATCAAAAATTATAGCTGCCAATGTAGTACAATTTACATTTAATGTTCAATTCGTCAAGTGAAGTATTAACTCAGCACACAAGTTCTAGTGCTGACTAAGGGCATGCAGGAAATAAATTCTGTTCGGTGTAATATAGACGACGCTCTTTCCCTCCAGCGCAGTAATTAAGTATTATGAAAATAACCTGACTTCTACCGCTAAAAAATGACAGAATTCACCTCAGAGCGCTGCGGAACCTCGCCCGCTGACCAGCCACTGATTATCTCGAGTATAGAGTTACACAAAATGTTACTTGTTGACTACCAAAAATGAACGAAAAAAGCGTGAGCGATTATTCCCAGGTTTGATTAGCAATACGGTCTTTTTCCGGTGAAGTTCAACGCCTGCCGCTCGTAACAGCGAGGGTTGCAAACAAAACTCCACGTACATATTTCAGCGGTAGAAGTTGAGCACTTTTCCTGCTCGAGCTGGGCGGTGTTTGACTAAAATATGAGCAGTAACTTGAGCCATAACAATAAGTTTAGATATTGTATCCGAACGGCTTGCAATCAGACCCAAGTGATCCCCAGAGAAGGTTGGGCTCGAGGGGCCTCCACAACGCCGCGATGCAACCCTCGTCCGCGCGTGCGTACGTGTGATCGTTCGCATTCCGCTCTCGAAAACAGAATCTTCTCGCATCTCAATGGGGTGAAAGTTTTTAGCTGTGAGGGAAAACTTTTTTTTGAGTTCATATGGTTCTCTGGAGCCAGAACTTTCCAAACACTTATTGGTAAATTTTTGCATGTACGGCATACATTGCGTGAATAAAGCGTTTTGTTGCTTCGGATAATTTTTTTTCAATGAAATAATTTTTCCTGGTGACGATTATTTTGGACCGAGTGAATAAATGTATAGATCATATGGCAACATCAGTTTACATGTCATATTTGATTTCGAGGCGAAAATGCCCTTGGTTAAGCATTTATTGCATTTGAGGTGAGCCATGTAATAGTATGTTGAGCTATATATCATTATGGGACGGGCTAAAAGGCCTTACAGATGCTGAAAAGGCGGTAATCATCAAGGGAACTGGTGAAAGATCATCTCCTGCCACAACTGCTACGGTTAGATTGCCGTGTTAAGACAGTCCAAGGGTTTTTGAAAGATCCTTTGTAAGAAATTAAAGCCACAACAAACGACAATAAATTTTATTTTGTTATTTCCCACAAACAGTTTACTTTTTTTATTGATTCGTTTAATAAACGAACAAAAAGGTTAAGAAACTTCAGTTTCTTCTAAACAGTTTTAAACAATTTGTGAAATTTCAGCGAAATCGATGAATGAGAGGAGCCGATGAGCAGCTCCCAAGATCAGAATTGAGGTTTGTTTACTTCAACATTAGGAGGTAGGAAATCTTCTCGCTGAAAACAGGAATAGGAACTATTACCACATGGTACCCTAGAACTATAGTTAAATATCAATTTCACAATTACTCTCAACAGCTAAATCTTACTATTTTCCCTGCGACTTCCTCAACGGCGTGTAGGGTCGAGCGACACCTCACAGTCGGAGCGAGTCAAGATTCCGGAACCAAAAATAAGAAACGGCGAAGACGGCGCGGAAATTTCAAGAGATAGGCTCGGCTTCCGCAGTTCGTTCACTTGGAGGTATACTGAAACTGATACAATAGAAAATTAGGTATTGCTCAGTCTCTATAAGCCGTTAACCTGTTAATGGGCATTGACATCATATGATGTCCGTGTGGTTATTGCATTCACACGGTCGCTGTCGATTACACACCCCGTGTGAATGCAACACCGGCCATCTGGGTGGTGACCGTTAACAGGTTAATTGCCAGTATGAGATTTTCTATTTGATAGCAAGTACTAACCTTCAATTGTTGCCACATAAGAAGTGGTATCTTAAGTACCGTCTTGCGTAGGTAAAGAGCGTTAGGAATTAAGGGTAGGATAATTTGGCCACAATTTACTATTAAGGAAGTTGGCTCTTCAGGACTTTATAATTATGCCGTTAGAATCTGCCCAGTAATCATTAATTATGCCGTAAGAATCGGACAAGTACTCATTCATTTTTCTCTGTAATAAGGAGCAGTTTAACTTCAAGGAGGAGAGCAATTGCCAGCGTTTAGATAAGATTACTTTAACTGCCTGAAGGCCCAACGACCAAACTTACTTTAAATAGGCGACATAATGTCATACTTAAGGAAATAAATAAATATATAAAGAAAAACTTCAACACGGGGACCCAGTCAAAAAAACACATAAAGAAACTACAGAAACTGAGAAAACTAAACACCAATTCACGGCTGCACGTCGGCACGCCAAGAGCTCTTAGAAAATAATAAGATCTATTTACTCGCGCCATCCTCCCTCTTTCACTCCTCCAGCAGGTAGGGTTGCGTTCGAGCACTTGCTTTCAGCCAGATGGAGCAGGAATCTCAGAAAATTTCCAACACCTGCACCTAGGAAACAGTGCTCTGATAAAGGCAAAATGAAGGCTCCGACGACTCGAGATCTGAGAAAAATAAAGTAGCAACTTGTAAAACATCCTGGATATACAGGTAAAAAAGCATGTTTGCAAATGCTGGTGTCGAAAATGTGTCAAAACTCACAACAGTTTTCTTGGTTCAGTGGCGATGGTTAGATATCCCGAAAAAAACCTCCCTTGACTTCGAGTGATATTATATAAAGCATTGAAAGGGAAGAAACTTATATGAAGCAAGGCATGAAGTATGTAGTTTTCACAAATGAAACGAAAGCTACTCTGGATGGACCTGACGGATGGTCCATAGGCTGGGTTGGAACTGGCGCCCAGTTACATCACCGTTTTTGGTGCCATCAGGGTGGAGGTGGCAAACTTCTTATTGTAAACTTTCGAGGGAAGATCTTTGGTCTTGGGTTGAAAACCAGACTTTGTTACTTAGAAAAAGGATAATCTTTACGCAAGGCAACGTGTCTTCACACTATGTAGGAGCAACTAAGCAATATACTGTACGTCTTCCTTGGGACTCAGAGACAACAATTTGATGGTGTGACCGTCAGCTTTGAGGCCAACCGAAAACCTCTCGTCCATCATATAGCGAGAGATTTTTGATGTTGGTCGGTAACTTACTTTTAAACAAAAGTTATTCAATGTCACACAAGTTGTATCGAGATCTGTGCTAGCTGCTACAATAAAGAAACAGCTGATTCAATAAATAATGGTATTTTTGAGGTCATAAAATGCGAAGGTAATCACATTAATAAATAATCTTCATGTTTGGAAATATTTGTTCAATTTCAATTGCTGTAGATTTGCACGGATAAAACATTTCAGTAAATATAAGATATTCTTCATTTATCCAACAATAAAACACACTTTAGAGCATGTTGAACTAACATCATGGTTTAGTAAAAACAGTAAATTTCGAAAAAACGCAGCGCCTTTCATTATTTGTTGTTAACATTGCAACCAGCCATTTAAAAATCTCATATTTAAATATCCACAAAAATTCCTCAAACTGTTCAATAGGATAATATTTTGAGCAGCTTTAGAGGGGACTATCACCGTGGGCCACACTGTGCAGTACACCTATAGGATGCGATGGCTATTTAAGGATATTTTTACCATGGCAAATGAACAATAATATTTAGTAAAAATGTGCATATTTCAATCAAATTTCCACAAATATCCTTGATAATACAGACCATGCTAAATCAAAGTGTTCTATGAAGCCACCTTTTCCTTCAGTGACTGCTTCTATGCGGGTCTGTAACCGTTGACATGCCGACACTAAGTGGTCCTTATTTAATTCGGACATGACTTGGACAATGGCGGTCTTTAGTGGAGCTATGTTACACTGAGGATGACGATTAGTCTCCCTTTCAAATATACTCCACACGTTTTAGCCCACAGGATTTAAATCTGGCGAGATTGAGGACCACAAATTGGGGCTCAAATGACAGTAAAAATGTTTAGATTACCAATCTTGGGATACCATGGCTTTGTGAAAAAGTGCTGAGTTTTGCTGAAAGACGTTATCTATCCACGGCTTAAACAACCGTTTTTAGAACATCAATGTATCTAGCAGTATCAACCCAAAGACCCTGTGGAAAAATGTAAGGTGACAGAGGGTGACCTTCACTACTCACAACTCCTAAAATCAACATCGTTGCTGTTTAAAGTAACTATGACTGCAGGCCTCTTTAGTTCTTCAGTTTACATCTTAATTTGAATGAGTCATCTATATTAAAAAAATATCACGAATGATTCGAATGTGCAATGAACTGAAAATGACATGCCTTCAAATAGCCCGCACAACCTGTATATTGCATAAATAAATTCCTGTTCACAAGAGAAATTTCAAGTTTAAGCATAATATTATTTGTGAGTTAAACTGAGCGTCATGTATAATGAATTTTTTATACCATAAGAAATCTTTGATAATAATCTAACAACATTGTAAATTTGATACCCTCGTGCTTGCGTGCTCGGGCAACACGTGAAAGTATTCATGACCAAATGAACTACACACTCAATCTGTGGGTCCTAAAATCATCGGTGCCTCTGCAATCAACATTTTGAAACCGAGTAATTAACAGAGTAAAATTTTAGCTGCCTGATGTGCACCTTTTACTGGCTGAAATAGAATCGCTGTCATTATCAACTCAACCGCGGAAACAAACGGCCTAGATCATCTCGATGTTTTCAACGGGGAACATTTTGCATTAAATACCTACATGAAAATATTTTGTTTCGTAGCTTCTTCATTTCTGTCATGAAATTCAAATGTACGCACGCTGATTTTTAGATACTTTATCAGTCTGCTCATAGGGGAGACAAAGGGAGAGAAACTTCATTCAAATCAAGTTGGCACTCGACGAGCTTTATTTTTAATGCCTCATAATGAATGGTTGGTTCTGGAAGAACAACCCAGAAACTATAATTTTCAACGATTTTTCGGCTACCTCATTGATCTCCATGAATACGTTTGTATTTTCCATGCTAGTAAAACTGTATATCGAGAACGAAAATTAATTCGTAATCACGTAATCAGGCTATTCTTATTGCCTGCTTAAGGTTGCCCCACCAATGGCTGCTTCCACCGATGGTTGCAACCTCCAATGGCTGCTTCCTCCGATGGGTGCTTCCTGCGATGGCTGCTTCCTCCAATGGCTGTTGCCTCTGATGGCTGTTTCCTCCAATGGCTGCTTCCTCAAATGGCTGTTGCCTCTGATGGCTGTTTCCTGCGATGGCTGCTTAAGCCCTCCCCTTTGATGGTTGCAAAGTTAGAAGTCAGAGTTAGAGCATGACCATCCTTGCAAAGTTAGAAGTCAGAGTTAGAGCATGACCATCCTTGCAAAGTTAGAAGTTAGAGTTAGAGCATGACCATCCTTGCAAAGTTAGAAGTTAGAGTTAGAGCATGACCATCCTTGCAAAGTTAGAAGTTAGAGTTAGAGCATGACCATCCTTGCAAAGTTAGAAGTTAGAGTTAGAGCATGACCATCCTTGCAAAGTTAGAAGTTAGAGTTAGAGCATGACCATCCTTGCAAAGTTAGAAGTTAGAGTTAGAGCATGACCATCCTTGCAAAGTTAGAAGTTAGAGTTAGAGCATGACCATCCTTGCAAAGTTAGAAGTTAGAGTTAGAGCATGACCATCCTTGCAAAGTTAGAAGTTAGAGTTAGAGCATGACCATACTTGCAAAGTTAGAAGTTAAAATTAGAGCATGACCACAATTGCAAAGAAATTAAGACAGTGCAGTAAAAATTGCAAATGCTTTTTCTTTGTTCTCATTTCATACTTCATACTTGACCTATTGAGAAATTGGTCGCACTTGGGGTAAGATCGCACTTGGAGCAAGATCGCATTCAAGCCTCAAACACTCAAACATTTTCAGACTCTTGGTCTCGGCTGAATTCAACGGTTGTACAAAATGACTTTCAAATCAGTTATTCTATTGATAAAAAATCGCTCACTTTACTTATTCTATTCATAGAATGAACTTTTAAGTCAGCAATGCGATTCACAAAATCAGTTTCATTTCAGGTATTCAATTCATAAATGGACTTTCAATTTAGTTATTCAATTCATAAAATGACTTTCGAATTGATTATTCTATTTATAATATGACTCAAATGTAGGGTAATTGGGGTGCCTAAGCAAACAATCTACGGTAGAAGACCAGTAGCGCCACTTAGAGCCTCAGGCTGCAGCGGTGCCTCGAAAGCCTTTGCGTGTCGAACCAAATCCTATGTCACCACTAGAGGCGCATCATAGGAAGAGCCTCGGCGTAAATCGAGTGCCCCCTTCAAATAGCGAGTGAACATCCACTCACAAGCGCAGGCTGTGTGTGGGGGAAGGGGGAAGCCAGAGATGGGGACCGGGAAAGTCTCCTAATGCACTTCAGTCTCGGGCGCAGTGTTCCATCCCATTCGTCCTTGGCGTCAGCTCTCCTAAATTTTCTTCGAAGTCGTCCAAAATGTCAATCATGACTAACCTGAAGCGTGGCAGAGCTTCGCATTCTATTTTTGAAGCTGTGTTCAAACGAAAAAAGAAGTTCTTTCCTGTTTTAGAATGCACTGTATATTTTTTCGTTTATTTCGCGAAGAAATCCGGCAAAGAACTTTGATTGAACAATTCTAATAGGAAAGAATTCGTCACGTTTGTTACAACCACAGGCTTAAAAATATTTTACCTGCTATCAAACTAAAGCGTAGCTGTAGCACCTGAAATGTTCAAAACTAAATGAGGAATTCCGCCTCATTCTGAATAATTTTCGGTTCACTTTCGAAGGAAGCCCATCACCTCTTTTCCAAGAAGTCTTTTAGAGAAGAACTCTGAAGCCGAGTAATTTTGTCACCATTTTATTTTAGCCATCACCATTTACATCATCCTCTTGAAAGAACAGAAGGCAATGGTCCTGGATTTCGCTCATTTCGACTGGGAATGGAGCCATTGGATGGGTATCAGGGTAATGGTCGCGACGAGCAGCAAGCGAATACTGTGCCATGCGCGGCGATTAGCTCCGGGTATTCGGTGGACTTACATGGCAAATAAGGTCATCAAGGAGCAGCACAGCTTTCCCCAACGACTGCATAATATCAGCATAATCGTAAACCTGGCCCTGTGCACAGATTGTGTCTACCGAATTCGTGGTCACGCCGAGATAGAGAAGCAGGCCACCGTTTCCAGGCGATGTTTCGGGAAAATAAAAATCAAGGTTTAGGGGCGACAGTGTGCGAAAGTAAAGCCAAACAATGTCATTTTGGTGAAAGTGCTTCTCGTTTTATGGAGTATGGCGAGTCGTATTGCAAAGGAGTCCTATCGTCTAGATAGCAAAGAGGCTCATCCAGAGTGTTTCAAATGCAAAATTTACACGTCTACTCGAAAGAAAAATTCATCAAAGATTCAGAACGCTTTTCATTTGAGAAAAACTATTAAGGATTAATCTATTCTCACTTCAAAGTTCTCTCTACTCAAACAGAGCTGCTGGTACGGATAACTGTGGACTCCCGAAGGCTGAAGACGAAAAGAAGAACAATGAACTAAGTACTCAAACTCAAACCCTCTCAAACAAACGGACGAATCTATTTCGAAGTATACTGCAGCCTATGAGGGCGGACGTGCAGTAACTCCTGCAACGGACCGAGAGTGCAGTCGTCTTCCGCATAGAGCGTTAGATCGGTTCCTGCAAACCATCGATCCATCTTATTTGCTCTTTTTCTCACGCTTTATAAGATTTGTAAATGACACAAATATTTTGAGTGTCATTTGATGCTCGCTCTAGTTGATGCCGCTCTATGCAGGGGACGACTGTACAAGGCTTGTAGAAATATTTTTAAAGAGACTTTCTTCGGTATTCGAAGCTCGTGACGTCTACAGCAGTACCTCAAGTGCGCGCGTCTTCTGGGCACGAGCTGAACAAGGGCGACCTCCAGCAGGTGACCCAACCCTCCCTCCCACGCAATGTGGCCGGCCAATAGCACTACAGTTGACGTTCGCATCAACGGATCTCGTTCCAACAGATTCTGAACAATCGGAGGACCTGAAAATGTCCAAGTGTGATTCCAAAAATTAAAGTTGGATCTCTCCTTTGGGCGGGCAAGTACTTATTTTTCAAAACACTGAGTGGCATTATCTACAGATCCCCTATTATCGAACCGCTGGTACCCCGCCTTGGTCCGTTGACGCGAGCGTCAAGAGAAGGTAGTATCATACTTTGAAACAGCACCACTTGTGGATCCAAAGCTTGGATTTTAAAATAGTTTAAAAACGGCGCATTGCGATGCACTCTAACGCTAGGAGCATCGCAGCAATAGTGTCACACAGCAAAGTATCGACCTTTTGTTGTATAGAAAATATATCACTAGGTTTCAAACGATAACTACTGAATGTTTTGCATTCAAAACAAAGAAAAAGTATCCTGTTTGAAAGCGCTTGCTTCCTGCTTGACGAGCACTTTCCCATCCGAAAATAAATTATTTTAACATTTTAATGTTAACTCTGCTCGATGCAAACTCAGAATTGAAGCTGCCAGAGAGGATATTCCCAAGTAAATTAAAGCCTATGAATATCATTCTTCGTTGATAAAAAATGGCTTAGCCAGCTTAAGATGCATTGTAAAGTTGACCGAGGAGCAACTAAAAATCCTGACCTTGTTGAGATTGCCGAGTCCTGCACTTGGGTATCTGACCATTGCCTAGCTGAGACTCGCTTCAGCCTCTCTGATGGTCAGCTCCCATACCGTCGAGAGTCAGAACTGCAGATGTGATCCTGTAACTCAGTTTGTTGCTCTTTCTGGGGGCTAACTGGTCCGCCTACAATCCACCAGAAGTATTACATCAGTTTTAGAGTAGACATTGCTGTACTAATGGTCTGAGAAAGCTAAAAATTTCTTTTTTATATGTGTTGTCAAACGAAATTAACTTATGCGTCTTGAACAATTTGATTTTGAATAAATCACATTAAAGAATCATCTTCAAAAGCAATTCTTCAAAAAAATGCAGAAGCTGCGAGTGAAGTTCAAGTCTCCATCCGAGAATTGGTATCACTTCTTACTTCATGTTAAAGTATTTTCTTACTAATATCGATGCAAAACAGCTCGTCACAGCCGAGCATTCTCAAAGCAGGTTTCAAGAACCTCCACTTATAGCTAGATCAATACACATTTTGTAGAGCCACTCCATCAGGATTGTGAGACTAAAATTTATCCCGAAATTTTGGTTCTCAGGCGCTCGAGATTTTAGCCTGTCAGCAGTGAACGAAGCGCTCACTTCATCTTGCCAGCACTCAGGGCAGGTCCTTAAATTTATGGCAGCTAGCCGCATTTCTGTCGTAAAAGTCATTATTCTCAGCTAGAATTTTGTGCTGGTGATGTAACACCACGTGCAGATTTGTTACCGACGGATTAGAACATATCATTTCTTTCATATACAGAGACAGAAAATATATGTTTATTTTTTTGATGGGTAGTAAGAAGTTCAGATATTTTAAAACTGTTTATGAGAATTATCTTAATACCTTTTCTAGAACACCCAATTCAGGGCATGTAGAAAGATATTGAGTGTACGAGTATAGTTCCCACACACCTCGTGTTCTCTGCTAACTCGGTTGAAAAAGCCAAAAATGCATATAGCCTTTTTTTACCAGGCGCTGAGTTCATTATTATTTTTTGAATTCACACTTTAAGTTCAGTATCGAGTTCTGCAAATAATGTATGTGGTTGCTGCACAGAGCGGAGCAGTGAAGTGCAAGCAAAGTTAAATCATAAATATTATTTATATATATTGTACAATTCTTCATTGCTTTAAAATACTTCTGTAGCGGCAACACTTGCAGTTAGGGCTTTAGAGTGTCAATATTTGACCACAGCGAGATTTGAGTACGATCGAGAGCAAGTGTCCCTCCTCAAACTCTGACCGCAGCGAGATTTGAGTACGATCGAGAGCAAGTGTCCCTCCTCAAACTCCGAAAAGAATCGCATTCATCAGATTGGTATCTTGTATGGAGTCAAAACCTTAAATTCCAAGGGGTCAGAATGGACTCCAGTATCGCTCACTCCCTTGCACGGAAGGGAGTTTGAGATGTGGCATCAGATTTTATGCTTAGAACATACCGGAAAAAAAGGTTTTACGCCTCGTCAAGAATACAAGTAAACGGCTTGAATAGTTCTGCATTCATAAGGAAAGATCGGAGAATTTTCTCATTCGACGGAGTGGTGCCATCTCAAGGTATTGAAATATAGGTTTTATCTACTTGAAAGTTTTGTGGAGTGCTATCGACGCAATACTTCTGTATTTAGCCTGAAAACTTATACTTCGGATGCTGTGATCCACTTCAATTTAGGAAGAAATTCCCAGCTCGATACTTGAGAGCCTATAAAGGGAACATTTAAAAATGCCCTCACCTTTCTGTCGCTTGTTATCTTCCGTAGTTTTCAAAAAGTCTTCTTAATACTTCTTAGATCCTTTCCAGGTACGAACGAGTTTATTCGTTTTTGGCTCAGTTTACAATGTTAATTTTTCATTTGTCAAATTTTTAATTACAAAAAAGCTTAAAGTGAGATAAATTGTCCTTCTTTGACCTCTAATGGTATGAACAGAACTTTGCTGAGTGTACTCCATCCGTAGCATTACCGTCCTTTTCTGTTATTAGTCCGTCATAAAATTGTGCGCTCCTGATGAAAAACCTGTTGGAGGAAGAGGTTTAAATGCGGATTCTATCGAGTCTTCCTTAAGCAACCTTTAAGTGATCAGCAGCCAAAGCTCTACTTAGACTCTAATTTCTCCTCACCGCGATTAGGATTCGGATGTGAGAAGTTGTTACTTTTCACATTTTTTAGGAGGTCGCAGTTTTTGAACACTTTTGATACTTTTTAAGTCTTCGAAAATCGTAGTAGAGTCAAATCTTTTAAAGTTCTTTATGAAATTGTCAGTCGTCGACCAATTCACATTCGGCTTGGGAATTTTACAGGTGCGCTTTAGCCAGTTTTTTCACGTAGATTCAAGGCTGCGTCTGTTGGATACAACTAATCGTAGGGTAAAAACACTTGAAAAAATTGAGGGCATCTTAGTGAAATATGTTGTTATTATGAGATATTAATATAAATATATTGATCAATTATGTATCATATTATCACAACATTGAATTTCTTCAACAATTTGAAAAAAATAAGGTAATATACAGAAAATGGAGTGCCTCGACTTGTGGTACTCTTTGTATTCAATTTTTTGGGGGCATATTTTACGCCCTAAAATCAAGTTGCTTTATGGTTATTATTGAAGGGAGTCATTTTACCAGACAGGACTGAAAAGACGATTCGCAGAAATATCAAGTAAGTGATATACGTATCAACAATCGCGAAACTATTAGAGAGAACCCTCACAACTTGTGTCAAATCCTAGTGAAACTTTCGATTCATAATAATTAGTAATGCTTAATGGTAACATTACCCCGCACACTTCCCACCAGCAGACTGCACTCGGCACCTCAGAGCGCCCCTCGGAATGTCAAGAGCGATCGCTAATTATAGAAAAGTCTCGAAATGAGGAGCTTCTGTGGCCGTAAATTTCAAGAAGAAATCATTAAGAGGAGGCGGTAAAGTCGATCTGCGGATTATTAAAAGGGTCTCTGAAAATTATATGGCATCTCGCCAGTAAAATTTGCCCAGTATCCGAATGAGCGGAAATTTGAGCTAGATTTGTGAGACGGCACAGAAAGCTTTTGTAACTGGGCCAATGCGTCTACCGAGGCGAGCAGCTAAAATACATGTTTTCTGGCCCATTTTTTCCAGGAAATGAGCGTGATTTGTGACACCGTATCGGTGAGTACTCTCGTCCAATGAGTTTATTTTCTGAGGCGAGTTCTCATTCTACACACGCATATAAACATTTGTATATATATACACAAACACACTCTAATTTGAAGGGCATCAAAATTGGATGTCAACCCCATCTTTTATTTCAAATGACAGGAATTCCTAGAAGCGTGTTCAGTAGATGATGATATTCGATGCGGACGATTGCTGATAAGGATCCCTTGGGCGAATTTATGCACGCGGCAGGAAGGCACTATATAGCAGAAAAGCCGGCGCATTATTTTATGATGTTCTCGACTCACATTACCCACCATCCCCCCGAAGGATCAGAATGAGAAGACTCGTAATGGGCCCCGACGACTGTGAGGCATGATGTTGGTAGCAATATCATTATAACGTGGTGATCGCTGCGCAGCGTAGCCCTCGTAGCTATAACACGGTAGCCCGCGTGTTGTCCAGGTCTCTGAAGACTCAGTAGAACGAGGGCTCACGTCTCCCAAAATTGGAAGACTCTTTCGAAAATACGACCTACAGCAATAGCTTTCGAAACATCTGAAATATTGGCCTCAAACCTGGGCCCTATGAAATACAAGGGACTTGTGTAGAGTTTGCTCATAAAATGTGAAGGGAATCTTCTTCTAACCGGATCTTCTTCCGTATCTGAGGCTTGTTAATAGTTCGAAAAAGTGGTTCAACGAACTTAGATAAATTTGAAGCTAAGCCTCATCCGTGGCGCTGGAATTTGTACGTTTTTGAGAGATGTACAGTGATCTCTCACGCAGCATTCCTCCGAACGCGTCGCTGTGGTCCCGAGCTAAGCCACAGGGCACCACAGCGTTGCCATTTGTAACAAGCAATCTACATAAGAGCGGTAAAGTCATTTTGCCCCGCATCAAAATACCTCAATTGATGAGCACACTTTAAATATTTTTTGTGATTTAACCCGAGACGTACAATGTTAATTGGATACTTCAGCGTAGTTCATTCATCTCGGTTTCCCATAGGATCTTGATAAACTATTATCAACCTGAAGGAAAAGAATTTGTGAGCTTGATATGCTTAATTCTAGACCCTGTTGCTCAGCGTTTACTCTTGATAAATGACAAAGTGCGTGAAACTACAGTAGTCGGTAAAATTCTATCGCTATGTTCAATCAAATCCTAAAAGAGTGTCAACCTTCTTAAACGTGTGCATCGCTCTGAAATCTCACAACCTTAACACAAACGAGACTTTCGACCAAAATTCATCACTGTAATTGAGATCCTTTAACTGAACTTTTAGCAACCACTGAAAGTTCAAAAACTTATGCTTGACAGCTTTTTCGCCCGGACCACAAAGTTTTGCGACGCCAAATACACGCTCTGAATGACACCCACACGCCCCAATTCCTGACCGACCTTTCATGAGCATGTTTCTATTACAATATTTCAGTCGCCCGGCAATGTAAGAGTGTTTTCTTCATCCTCAGACCTATTCATTTATATTTTTACCCCAATGCTCGTGTGTGTGTGTAAATGAAAGGCATTCGTCGTTCAGCCTCCCAGAGAGACTTCTTTACGAGGGCTGGGAGCGACAGACCACAGAACCAAAGGTTTATTCCTCGCATGGTCCCCGTGAGGAACACGTTAGGCCCACCGCAAATGTGGGTGCATTCTTGCCGCATTAGCGGGAGGCGCCTCAAAGGCAGGCCAGTCCTCAGACTAGCTTACGCACAAGCGCGCCTTCTCAACGTGCGTCCCAATTAAAAAGGGTTGCCTATTTATTATCGTCCTCTTGCATAATATTTTTTGAGATATAGCCCGAACCATACAATGTTAATTGAGTACTTCAGCTTAGTTCATTCAACTCGGTTTTTTCATAAGCTTTTGATAAACTATTATCAACCAGAAGGAAAAGAATTTGTGAGATTGATATGCTAAATTCTAAACCCTGTTGGTACTCGCACCGAAAAAATGTTACAGAATAACTCTTATCCGCTAATATACAGAGAGGTCTAAAAAATGTACTCTCTCATTGAGATTCTATAATTTTGAAATAAAATACTGTCGCATGCGCGCAAAATGGCATCAAGCGCCGCCTACCCGCGTCCAAATTAAGCGCTACACCCCACCTCCGCATGAGCTGAGCTTAGTAAGAGAACGTCTTTATGCTTCAAAATATTTAAATTATAAACAGTGGGTAGTCTTTCATGGACCACTCAGTAGAAAATGGTACTCGCACTGAAAGGAACTCCTAATATTCGTCAGCGTCAACCGGGAGTAACCACCGCTCAGAAAGATCCTTACCAAGATACAGTCGTCCGTTAGTATGCACACATAATCGAGATACAGTCGTCCGTTAGTATGCACACATAACTGAGATACAGTCGTCCGTTAGTATGCACACATAACCGAGATACAGTCGTCCGTTAGTATGCACACATAACCGAAACACAGTCGTCCGTTAGTATCTTGAATATGCACACAAGAGTGCATATTCAAGTTAGTATGCACACATAACCGAGATACAGTCGTCCGCTAGTATGCACAAAAAATGGTGCTCATACTAAGAATGATTACTAAGTTACGACTGTCCGCTGGTGTAGAAAATGGTACTCTCATCGAAAAACAATGATAATGAAGAGATACTATTCCAGCATGTTTGGTAAAAGTTATTTTACGATAGGCGTCAGCGATTCATTAGAATGTTTAAAAATCTGAACCACTTCCCACCCCGCCCCTACGCTTCGCTAAATATCCGCTGTGAAAGCCTTTCAAGATATCCAACATTTGACTGCTAAAGATTTCTTGCATGTGGAATCCGTACGGCACGAAATGTTTAACCTTCAAACAAGTCACAAAATTTTAAAGTTCGAGCCATTTAAAGTTGGTAAACTAGTCTGTTGTCAGGGCAGAAAGCCTGACGAGCTATAAAACTAGAGCTCAACTTCTCAACCGTGACTATTGCATCCCAGGTTCAGGTTGTGCAACATGCAGCCAATTTAACTCGCTGCGCGGAGCGCGCCTGTGTCGTCTTTTTTTCAGTTGTCCTGAATTCCTGTTCAAGGGTGTCATCGGTAAAAAAAAGGAAGTTGACTGTGTCACGCACATAAATTCACGCGACCGTGACGAGCTGGTGCTATGTTATAGGCCAGCGTCCCTATTTATGCCGTCAAAATGATGGTAAATTACATTTAAAGTTCTATAATTTTCTGTATCGCTACTTCTTCTCAGCGAGACCGTTTCCATCTCTGAAACGGTCTCGCTGATTAGGAAGACGCCCTCGAGAATCTGGATCCATGAATTTCTCCTAATTCCTTTATTGCGTAAATAATTAAATTCACACAAAGCACACTTCTTGAAATATTGAACACCCATGGCCCATTTTCCGAGCATCATCTAAAGAACCTCTTCAGAGAAAAATTGGAAAATATAAAATTTCTCAGAAGAAGTTTTTACATTGATCCTCACAATATACCTATAAGCTTGGATATCATGATATGGTATAGATTACCCACTAAATTTCGCAAAAGAAAGATTCAATATATATTGAATCCTGGCTCGCAGGCTGCAGAGATAGGGCAGACCGAGCTGAGTGCGTCACGGTTCTCTTTAGGAACTGTGAGCAAAAAACATAATTTGGTTGCCATAGCTTAATCGAGCCCACAGCTCTCTGCTTGCGCCTGAGTACAAAAGATGCGCTTTTAAAATATGCTACAAAATGGCATTTCACCTCTGTCAAAGCTAAAATCTTTTTCGTCTGTTACTCGTCAAGTTCTTGTTTTTTCATTCTTTACTTCGTTCTAATATGGGTGAGCTACAAAATATGGTACTCGGATTGGTATTAAGCAATTGAACAGATAATATAATCAAATGTTACCAGTTCCTTTGGTATTTGGAAATCCGCATTGGAAGAGATATGCCTGCACAAAAACTTAAAAATGAATGACATAATGAAAATTTGTCTAACAGGAATTGAAATAAGCGTTAGTAATACATTACAATTTTAGCCTTTAACTATTTTGAGTTGTAAGTTCGCGTGCAGAAAACTGAAACCAATTACAGTATTTTAAATAGAACTTCAAATCTCACAAAACCTTCGACGGTTTGTTACAGTAATACCAGTGGGTATTACATTTTATTGATGCATGAACGGTATAATTTAGCATTCATTGTAATGAGCATAATCGATGTTGCCATTAAACATCAAACCTAATACTTTAATTCATTCCCTAAGAAATGCAAGAGCTACTGCGCAACCACTAGCGCTAATTGGACGTTAAAACGAGTCAAAAATTGAACTTATGAATTATTGTCACTGCCATGAAAGCACAGCTCAATTTTTGCTGCCATTTCGATGCGAATTCTGCAGCGTCATGCTTTCACGAGCACATCGTGAAAATCCTGCGCTCCTCGAAACTAAGCAGCGCCTCGCAGGGCTCCTCCACTCAGACCTAGCAGCGGCCGCCGCGCCTCCATTGCCCCGCGCTAATTTCCTGCATGAATTTGCCCGCCCGAGTAACGCGAGGAAATTCGAAAAATGGTTTTAGCTGCAATGTTAGTTTTCTCTTATTCTCTTTTAATTGCCATTACTCACACTACTCGTTTTCTTCAGTTTAGTTTATTAATCCTGAATGAAACAACTTATGTTCTAAATGAACGCAATACTGCGTAAGCAGCCGATCACAATTTATGCAGTTCGGTGCATATACACTTTAATTTGGAGCGAACCGATGAAAATCAGAGACTAAGATGCATCACTTCTAACATTTATAATTTTTAACATAGGTTCCTACAGGGCTGATCAAATCTAACAACTAATCAAATTATACGTTTGTAGAGGTTTGCAGAGTGCATAGCGTTCAGCCGAAGAGCCTCAAGTCCCGGAACACAAATTGCAAAAACGTTGGCTTTTCTAGGACAACTTGCCTTGGATTTAAATCTCTTACATGAAATTCGCCTCGTGGACTTCATAATCCAATATGCGTGCACCACAGAATTTATCGCGCAATCCGCTGGTTTAGTGGCTTTTAATGAATCAGCCACACAGGTCTCATACAAAATACATTTCTGGCAAAAGCAAGTCTAACACAATATACTCACGAGCGAAGACAGTGCATACAAATTTACCTTCAAAAAATAAAATACCTGTTTAAAATTGATTAAGCGTCTCAAGAGAGTCCAAATTTCATCCCTATATGTACAAGATTAAAATTAATTATTCAAGTTTTTGCGTCATTATAACATTTTAAATTTCTACGTTTTCAAAATTCGATGTACAGATTTTACACATATAATTGAAAGGATCCTGAGCTGTTTGGCTAAGTGGTGGTGTGAAAATATCAACTTGAAATGAATCAGTTTATGCGTGATGCTTCTATGTATTATTGATCCTATCTAACTATCTATTGAAATCTCATATAATAATAATTATAATGCTAATAATAACAATAATAGTAATAATAATAATAATAATAATTGCGATGCGCTTCACCCCGGCTTGCTTCAGAAGACAGTCCTTAGCAACTGATTGCTGTGAAAAAGTTTAAATAATAATAATAATAATACGAAGGTGTGATGAGCTGAGCTAAATTTTATCGGTAGATGATTTGCATTGAAAAAATTCCTTTTTCCACAAAAAAATTTGTTTCATTGACTTATTCCGCTTGAGAAACTAGGAGATGAAAAATGGCACGGGGAATTCGTACCTGCTTCAGCATTCTGAGGCCCCTAAAACTTCTACTTCGGTTCGAAGAGTCGTTTAACTAAAATGAGCAAAGATCCCACCTAATGCTGGTGGAGAGCAATGCTATACCATGCAAAGATCCTACCAAATGCTGGTGGAGAGCAATGCTATACCATGCAAAGATCCTACCTAATGCTGGTGAAGAGCAATGCTATTCCATGTAAAGATCCTACCTAATGCTGGTGAAGAGCAATGCTATTCCATGCAAAGATACCACATAATGCTGGTGAAGAGCAATGCTATATTCGTGGAAATTCCTCGCAAGAAATCATCCAAACATTTTAGTTGCAAAATTACATACCAGATGAAGAGAGGAAAGGAAAAAAACGAGAAGGTGGAATTCAATTGAGTTCGCAATGCTGCCAGCAATGTGTTCAACAATTGCTATTGTCAATTCAATATTCATTTTTGCTCGTTTGCGCGCGAGCTTCTCAAAAACAAACGAAAAACTTCTGACTCGATTAAGGGACTTGAAGCTCCCCTTCCGAGCATATTTTCTTTCTTAGAGAAACGTTTCCAAAATTATTCCTTATTGCTTGCCCTTCTTCATTGAATTCCTCTTTGCCCTTCCCTTGCTCTTCCTCATTGCATTCCTCATTGCCCTTCCCTTGCAAAACTAGCGCTGCACCGAAGAGACGAGCTAGTTAGGACGGAGTTAACAAAGTCAAGAATGATTAAAAGCAAAGAATCACATTCGTACTATTATATTCGCATATTTATTTTTAGGGTAACAGCCCCTTTTGTCGAAGGTTTTTTATGGAAATAGCCCCTTTTGTCAAATGTTTTTAGGGAAATAGCCCCTTTTGTCGATTGTTTTAGGGAAATAGCCCCTTTTGTCGAATGTTTTTAGGGAAATAGCCCCTTTTGTCGAATGTTTTCAGGGAAATAGCCTTTTTGTCGAATGCTTATCCCAACTACGAAATGGAAGAAATCGCTCGGGCAATTGCTGTATTCATTGACAGCCCACGAAGCCCTAAATTCGGTACTCTCTGCCTACTCTCTGCAAACTATCTTTATACTTTCTGCTTACTCTCTGTATGCACTCTGCATACTCTCTGCATACGCTCTACATACTTTATACTTTTTACCAACTCTCTGCATACACTCTTTATACTTTCTATTTGCTCTCTGCATGCACTCTGCCTACTCTCTGTATACTCTCTTTATACTTTATACTTACTCTCCGCATCACTCTGCATACTCTCTACATACAATCGTCCTGCGCATTCAGTATCATGAATGTCATTAACTGAATAGAGGATCTCTGGGCCTTCCATCACTAAAAAAACATGATAGTGAATAATTGGTACTTTCGTTTTCTTGAATAAATTTACTGCAGTGTTTCAGGACAGAGTGAAGTGACCTCAAGCATCATGAACATCTCCGGCGCGGGATGCCATCGCCAGATGCTCATGAATAAATCCGTTGCCGCCAAAATTATTCGTTTTGTAAAAATTATTGCTTCTGTTTGGGGATTTATGATGTGTAATTTCGGACGCAAGTGGGGCAGAACGATAATAAACCGTATTGAATTACGAGTATAATTAGGTATGTTAGAAAATATTTAATACATTTAATGAAATGATAGAGTATATATAGTGTGACACCCACGACTAAGCCAAAGTCTGAAAAATTAAATGGCAGGATACGATGAAACAATAGCAGCATTAAAGGATATTTTTGCTATTTTTATTTTCTAATGTAGATACATCAAATACTGCATAACCTTGTGATCCATTTCTTCATGTCCCTCAATCAGCTCTGTGGTGGATCAGTCTGCAGAAAAGTACCAGCAAAACTCGTGTGGACAAAACCTGCACATAAACACTATACAAACTCGAACGGACGAAACCTGCAGAAAACTTTGTACCAACTATTAAAACTCGCAAGGACAACACAGCTATGAGAAAGCCTTTAACTGGCACTGCCCTTCCACAACGTTATGCTGACGATAAGCGAACACTGTTTTCGTTTCAAGAGTTTTAATTTTGATGCCTGTAGTATGTATTCCTTTCAGATTTCGTTGAAAAAGTTACATATTTATGCTTAATTAACCGTCGGTTCATAACCAACATCCAGTTTATTTGCCGTGAATTGACATACAATATTTTCTCATTTTCAAGGTGTACAATTGCAGGTTGAAAATGTTCCATTTAAAAAAAAACTTGAAACACAACGCAGCAAGAGTGTGATTGAAGTTACTACGCATAACTAATAAAGCTTTGCCGTTTGAGTCCTACGTGGACACCTCAGTCTCACCTTAGTGGCTACTTACTAGTTTAGATAATTAGTTTGTTTAAAGCACCCTAGCCACATAGATTCGTTTTCAAGAGAGCGATTAGAAGGAACCATTCAAGCGTACATTACATTGAAAGCTCAGAATCTATGCACAAGTGTGTTCCCACACAGGATTCCCTGTGCATAAAAACAGCAAGTTAAAAAAGAAGTAGAAAAAAGATAGAGAATAATCAGCAAATAAACCATGAAAAAGGAAAGAAGCAAAGTGGGTATGGAAGAAAGAAGTTGCAAAGCCAAGCTAGAGTTGAGGTAACCTAACATTGTTCCCCTAGGGACGCCATTCCCCATAGCATGGGGTAGACAAACCTAACTAACCTAATCCTATTGCCTACGGCCTGTCCTGTGTCCCTCAAGTGGTGTTTACTTGGTATTTTACAAATCCAAATGGGCATAAATTAGGATCATATATGTATATCCAGGTCCAAAGATTCAAAGGATTTACCTCTAATGCGATGTACGAGCACAAATTTATCTCGCAAGCGCTCCATTTAGGATGACTTTAAGCTGTCTCATATGTTTATCCCGAAGATGTTTACCATGATAAGTTTTACAGAGCTCATCGAGATGTAAAATACTGCGTTCAATCGTCAAAGAATTGATTTCACTTCTCTCATGCGGAGAAACAGGACCGCGCCTCCTCTCAGCCAACATAATTCGGTGCCATCAGGCTGCTGCCCTGCCAGTCTGTGAACTGCCTCCCAAACTGACAATTTCCCTGTACTGCTTCTGTCTCCGGAGCTCAGTTTCTCCCTACTGCTTCTGTCTCCCGAGCTCAGTTTCCCTGTACTGCTTCTGTCTCCCAAACTCAGTTTTCCTGTACTGCTTCTGTCTCCCAAACTCAGTTTCCCTGTACTGCTTCTGTCTCCCAAACTCAGTTTCCTTGTACTGCTTCTGTCTCCCAAACTCAGTTTCCCGGAATGTTTCTTTCAAACTCAAAGTTTCCCAGTATAGCTTCTGTATTTCGAACTTATAGTTTCCTCTATTCCCCTTACAACTTCTGTCTCCCAAACTCACAGTTTCCTTGTAAAGGATCTATCTTCCAGCCTCTCAGTTTCCCCGTACTGCTTCTGCCTTTCCAACTAACAGTTTCGTGCTCAGTGTCTGTAAAATGAAGCACAAGTTTGAAAGCTTTTCTCGTGTAATCGGAGAACCTTTATGTACACTTGCATTACACATAGAATGAGATTTGTTCGTGTACCATTTAGAGGAATGTGAACCATTTTCAGGTCGGCTCAATTACAAGGCCAACTACCTTCGAACCGAGCAAGGACTTGAAGACACGGCCCTCTCTTTTGAGAGAAATATGAAGGGAAGTAAGTTCAGGTTGAGGTCGACCAGCTCGCTAGTTGGACTGAAGTTAGGCAGGTTCGTTAAGACAAAGTCGTTTATAGTTCGACCCTAGCTTCAGATCTGCGGGAACGGTACTTTCTAGAAGTTACCGTACGTCGGAACGTAAGATGATATTACGTACGTCGGAACGTAAGATGATATTACGTACGTCGAAACGTAAGATGATATTACATACGTCGGAACATGAAATTATATTACGTACGTCGGAACGTAAAATTATATTGCATACGTCGGAACGTAAAATTATATTACATACGTCGGAACGTAAAATGATATCACGGTATCTATGCGAGGCATTTGATCGTTGCGAGCGAGAAAACGAAAGGCTCGCAAATGCCTTGTAGAACTGCAATGGGACTAATATCGGCATTTATTTCTCGTAAAATTGGAATACAACAAGAATAATTGCAAAGAATTCTTTCTTCCGATTAAGCTTTCTGTGCATGGATTAAATCATCACCAGATTTCATTAAAAAGCTTTCATTTGCTTTTCGACTGACGCAGCTTCATTCTCACCGATCTTGATCACAAAAACTGCTGTGAGAAAGAATGCTGCATTTTTTAAAAATGAATTACTTAAACATTTCGGTTCCTTTTCACCACGAAATAACTCAAAACTGGATGTCTGGAGACATTGAATGGGCTATGATAAAAGTCATTAAGGAAATTCAGGTGTGTTACTTGGAGATTTTTGGGCCATCACGCCCCGGCAGCACTGGGGTGCCACCTCTTTGTGTACAGGATGTGCCTTCGCATATCCACGAGTTGTTGAATGAGGCCGTAACACAACAGCGTGTCCTTCATCCTCAAATATCATACTTCACTCAAGAGACCACATTTAAAATTTCAAAAAGAAGTAGCAAGAATTTTTCAACTCAAGTTCACCAACATCCGACTTAGCCACCAAATAAACTTCGATGCGAAGCAGATAATCGCTGCACAAGCCAGCAGACTCACCCCTGGCCAACCATCATCTTGATGTATTCACTGCGGGGCCAATTCCAGCGAGAAAAGTCTATGGACATGCCTAACGTAAACACAGGTAGACTTGACTTCATTTTTTCATCGTCAAAAGACAGTTAGGGTAATTGTCTGTCCCGCGAGGGACTGGGGAGGCGTGGAGGGACCCGATGCGCGATGTCGTGACTCGGGCGCGCCATGTGCAGCGGCCATTGTTGACTTGCAGGCCATCATAAGGCGTCGACATGACACGATCTTCCGCTCTCATACCAATGATAAACACGCCAGCAAATGTCAGGAGCAAACAAAAGCGGAGGTCCCTTTGGGGCAACTTGCATGAGAAAACAAAGATCACGAGTCAGGGGCATCGTAGAATATGAACAACGAATTATGCATGCACTCAATGAATGTGTCAAGAAACGTAAAATATGAATACAGTTTTGCGACAATTCACAATTTTAAGATGTACACAAAGCTTGTGTGCGAATTTTTATTGTGGAATAGAATGATCTGCACGAAAAGCTCTAGCAGAGCATTATCTTCAAATTTTGAATAAGAGTTAATAGCTAATAACGAAAATCGCGTTTCTTTGTGCGACTAAAGTTTTCCCCAGACATCTATCTTAACAGGACTACATGACAAAATTCAGCTTGTTTTGCTTCAACGCCTACAGCTGCTGTAGTAACTTGACGCAGTTGCATCGTCTGACGTAGTGCAGGCATTTCACCCTCCCATTATTACAGTTTTTCCGCTTGGCAGGTTTGCAGGTTCCTTCACCCAGCGCCGCTCCATGCGTTACACACACAGGGTGACTCCTATTGACCAGCACGAGGTTCCGCCCGTTAAGGAACAGTCGTGCGGTGATGAACATGCCTTCCAAGAACCGCGAGCTCGCATCTGTCAATCGTTGTTGTTTTCGAAGTTAAATTCCTTACATGGTCGTGGCCGCTGAGGCCACTCACTGACTACAATGTTGATTATGGTTCTTGTGAGCATGTATTTTTCAACGAACACTAGATTAAAACCTTCTCATGGTCAAGATTTAAATAATGGCATGAAGCGTAAAATTAAAGAACTGACATGAGCAAAATTCATTCTCATAATTTCATTTAAAATCTGCGCTGAAGATGCAAGGCATAACACAATTTTTGCATCATTTTTAGCTGTTACTGTTTATTCTAATAATTTTATTCCTCTTCTCGACAACATAGCTTCTATTTCTACACAATTGACAGTGGACGTGAGTTAGAGTACACGACTCAGGTGTTAGCAGCTAAGAACATTCTTCACCGTTATCGACACGCGTTCCTCGCTGTTATTGACACACGTTCTTCGCCGTTATTGACACATGAAGTGAGACATTGTTAAAGAAGTTGTCGCAAGGCTACCCGAATTATAGGTTACATTAATTGATAAAGGAGTAAGTCATATGTTAGTCATAATTATGAATCACCATGCGCATGGACTAGAATGCAGTTAATTAGATGCAGTCGTCGGAACCCGTTCCTTGTGAGACGAGTGTTAGCAGCCGTGGCGGGCGCTGAAATATTTCACTGATTAAAGCGGCATACGATGAGTATAGATCAGATGTTTCGTTCGTGGTTCCTCTCAGCTACAGATAGGCCTTAGTGAACTTTTTTCACGCCCATTTTGCCTCTTTAAATTTTCTCAGCTTCTTCGCTCTCTCATCGTTGTCTTTACTTCATTTTCGTTCTTAACTTGCCATTTCTATGCGCAGAAGATCCTGTGTGGGAATACACATTGTGTTTAGATTCCTGGTTCTCCGTAGTCCACACTAAACGTTCCCTTCTCTTCGCTCTCATTGCATCATGTTTGACTTGGGAGCTCTAACTAACCAATAATCTAAATTAACTTAATCAGAACATCAATCCTGTGTGGGCAATATTTTTCTTTTGCTATCGACATTAACATGTTTGTAACTTGCTTATATTAAAAAGGAGGTAAAATATGCAAATTTCAACATGATCCTGATCCTTTTCCAACTCATCTCGGAAGTGCTTGTGTTAGGTTCTGCATCACAAGCCGAAATGAAAAGCATGACAAAGTTTTGTTACTGAAATAGATTTCGACAATTTGAATTCAGCATTTATACGTACATCTAATTACCCAGCAATGGTATAACACAACAGACGCTCAGCGTTATAACTTACTTAAGTACTGTAAATGCGTCACTTAGCTCTTATGAATACGAGTAAACTCCTTTTTTCTATATAATTTTAATTTTTGGGTTCAAACACAGTGTCTTACAACAGAGATGTGAAAAGTTGACGACAAGGAGAGTGATACATGCATATGTTTTAAGCCGACCAAAATCTCTTCGATGGTTTGGCATCAATATTGTCAGGACTTTTTACTGCATGAGTCTGCTAAAAATTGCTCAAGGTTTTATCTCGTTTAACCCTTCGAGTCCTGAGCATTTGCATGACTTTTCAAATTTATTTTAAACTTATCTATGCAGTTCACCCCATTTTTCTGAATGGTCTATAAGTTTTAATGATCGATATTTATGATTAGTGCCTTCTATTAGTGACGTGCTAGGGCCACAGTATTCCCTAATCTGGGACCCAAGACAGTCTGATATAATTTTTTAATTGGGAAAATATGAAAATATAATGATACGAAGGGAAAATTGAACCAAAATTGAGGTGTCCCTGTAGTACTCAAAGACTTAAAATCTTCAGATTTTGCTTACGTACTGACTCGTATGCCGAATATGTCATCCGTATGCCATGTCTTTTGCTGCTGTCTGAGTGAGGGGCCGAGAAGCTGTTCTATATTAAGGCTTCAATTTCTTATTTATAATTTTTTTCTATGAATCTGGGAATCCTCGACCCTATTTTCATACGAGACGAGACGGTACGGGCATTTGATTTGATTTATGTATATCAAATTGAGTTGTTGTTTTTAATTGCATTGATTTAACGCGGTGGAACCCGTTAACGTTTTAAAATCCTGGTAACTAATTAAAAAAAAACATTGTAAAGGCTTGGCGATGTTACACAGCCTTGAATGGCCCCGATATAGTCCAGGATTTTGTTTAGAGCGTAGGAGTGAAACGGTTAATACGCATAAGAATTTTTAACAATGCGCACTCTCTTACACCCACAAACATACTCGTTGTTTGAAAAAATTTGAATGCTCTCTACGGTTTTGTAGAATTAACATCATACAAGACTTTAAACTGCTCGTGTGAAAGAAAGAAGCATACTGTAAGAGTTTATGGCAAGTTTTAAATTGTTACGGTATTCAATGTCAAAACCAATATCTACGCTCCAAAGTGGGATCCATTCTTATGAGGGCAGGTTCGAATCCTTGAGGAAAAGTTGGCAGAGGCTCATAGAATTATTCCCTTATTCGCTGCGGGGTGTTAGATGTGAAATAGAAATTTAATTCCACCCGGAAGAGGGTAAATATAAACAAAAGCCTGGTATTTTAAACTCCTTTGTGCCAGAAAAAGAACATTTATAACATTTCTCCTAGTGGTAAATTCCTTTAGCGTTTGTTGAAAATTTTATTAACACCCAACATACAATTCCGTTTGTCAGTTCAGTTGTCAGTAGTTTTATACCGATGGAGAACATGCTGTCGCATCTCGAAAGTTCCTCCAAACATTGCACATGGCTTCGAATTTTTTCTCGTTAAGCGATGCTGAAATTCTCGTACCGTGATGCTTGTCTCTCGCGTTTCCATCAAAGGACTGTCGTGCGGAGATGGCAGCACCACAACAGCATTGTTGTGAGCGCTACCTACCAGCTAATTAGGCAGCCCCATCATGATGGAGGATCTATTAAGTATAATTTGAGGTGATCTCCTCACGTGAGGTGTTCCTGGACCCTATGGATGTCTCAGACCAAAGTGTTCAGGTACATTCTAAGAATCCGGGAAATAATTATCGTTTAGAGTTCTACAGGGGGAAAAACTCGTTATGGATCAGATTTTGCGATTTCCGGAGTCGGGCAAGAGTTGACACCTGCATGAAATTAACGGGAGTGTGACCCTGACTTTTTCTCGTGCATCCTAGTCCTGTCTAGGAGCTTGAACTCGCAGAAGTAACAAGCGGAAATTTGATTTCAAAATTGTGCGCTAGTTTTTCAGTTTTATATCCGTTCATCTTGAATGATTTATACATAGTCAGGACCTAGTTCTTATATGTTGGTAGGTGAGTATCCAGCTTACAGGCACCAGTAGTTCAACCTTCTTGCCCCCTAGATGAATCGGACCCCAAGTTCACCATTAGTCTTATCTGTGCTGATGTGACAGCCCTGTCCTCAACCAGAGTTGGGCAAGTTTGTTGTGACGTGATCCCGGACCAGTCGGGCGTCACTAGCAACGTAGTCTTCAGAGGGCTACTAAAACGGGAGCGCTGCTAGGCTGAGCTTTTATTTCCTGCCATCTGGTTGAACTTTTCTTCATTGGTACCCAGTTGAGCTTTACTTCTCAAGCCACGACGCATTGACTTTCTTCCACACAGGTTGCTGAAAGCGAACGTGCGATCATGAGATACGGTTTTGGCGCTGAGCGATGTAACCCTACGCTGACAGACAGACACGGGCGCCAATTGAGTGCCCTAGAGCGGTCATGTAAGCCCAGAACTGATATAATTGAGCAGGCTTGCGGTCGCCATTATCTCCGTTATTGAGCTGGATGTGCTCATTACAGGACGCGATGCCGCAACGATAGAGCTGTTACAAAGCGTCATCAGCGTCGCCAGCTGCGCTGATGCGGGAAGCGAGCTTTTGTTCGGTGATTTTGGCGTCTGAGTTACAAACTGAGTTTTCGTAGGAAGAGACGTGCACATGTTAGTATTTAGTGGGAAGATAAGTCCATAAACTGTTTTTTAGTCTAGAAGTACTGCGATATCATTAGCCAACTGATTTTTGGTGGAAATATACCTAAAGAAACAGATTTCTGATTGGGGAATGAAGAACTGGTCATCGATTGGGAAATATGCCTATAAACTGATTTTGGATTGGAAAATGTTCATAAACTGATTTTTAAATGGAACATACGGCCAGAAACTGTTCTTTTGTGAGGAGGTACGTGCACTGATTTTTTCAGTGAGGATCTACGTCCATAAACTAACTTTTGATGGAGATATATGTACTCAAACTGATTTTACTGGGGTAAAGCGAGGAGGTTTATCTATAAACTTTATTCTGATAGAGACGTACGTACTCAAACAGGTATTGATTGAGATATACGTACTCAAACTGATTTTGATGGAGTAATGCTTACTCAAACTTGTCTTGTTTGGGATATGTGTCCACAGGCTGACTTTAAGGGCGGGATACATACACTTACATTTCATTGCAGCCTAAGCGTATCTGTTTCCAGGCGCGGTGCCCCCAGGGCGCAGGGTCCCGTATGGCCGCACAAAACGCTACGTCCATTTCTTGTTCCCTCCCACTTTTAACCCTGAGACATGCATGCGTGGTTTTTCACTTGGATTCAGAAATGTGACTGATGTAGTGAGAATCATACCGCATTACGAGGAAGTTTTACCGAAAAAATTCATTCCAACGACAATCGAATGCAAAAGTATTCGTGATTGATTGGTGTGATGTGGGGCAAAATCGCTAGCAGAGGATACGAAAGATATCTTACCACAAACTGCCGAGATGACAATTGGAGTTTTTTTTGTGAGCGTAAACGTTTCGCTCATTTGAGTCGATCACTGCTTGCGCTTATGAAAAATTGCATTATTTGGAAACCATAGGCCTTTCGACTGCTGTGTATCTTCAGTTAATGACGCATCTTTAATTAAAAGGAGTATAAGCATTCAATTTTACTGAATTGTTAATTGTGTCATTTAGCATAGTTCGATAATGTACTATTGACTGATTTTTCTAAATTCCCACAGGTAAAATGAAAAGGAGCATTCACATTGATTTGTCATTTCATTTTTTGTTCAAGCTTGTTTGCTAACAATACTATTGGATGCACGTTGATAATGAGCTTATTGCACTTTTTCTAGGTGAATGCTAGTGTTTCACTAAGTTCTTCTTTATTTCCTATCATATATATCTTTCAGAATAAAACCAGATTGGTCGAAATCGGCAACGAAACGAAAACCTCCCGATTTCCTGTTCAGTCTTAGACAAAACCCGACTGAGGCGCTCTCTGGAAAATTATCCCGATTCCGAAATTCGAGTTCAGAAACCGGTAATTGAGTCTCTTATTCATTTGGGCTCACGACGCCGGCACACAAGTGTGTCTCTTATTCATTTGAGCTCACGACGCCGGCACACAAGTGTGTCTCTTATTCATTTGAGCTCACGACGCCAGCACACAAGTGTGTCTCTTATTCATTTGAGCACCTGACGCAGCTAGGCCTACGTGGCTAGCTGTGCACAGCGGAATGAAGTAAAAACATCTGTGCAAATAGTCAACGCCATATTGACAGGCCTTCAGGACTTCTATCTTTCGTGTCCACTTTGCTTCTTTCAATTTTCATACCTTATTAGCAATCTCTCCTTTGTTTTTTCTTCGTCCTCTTTCTTATCTTGTTCTTTCCATGCGCACGAGATCCTGTGTGGGAATACATTTTGTGGATAGATTTGCTCGTTCTTTTTAGTCCATACTGAATCGACCCTTGTCTTCGCTCTCTTGGAATCGTATTCCATGAGGCTAGGAAGCTTGAAACTAAAAAATAATAAAATAATAATATTGATTAGTTGACCCCAAGTCTCTGCGCAAGTTTGGAGGTTTGGAGCGCGAGGGGAGGAGTCGGTGGGGTTGAGGGTTGGTGGGCCTCTGCACTTGTTATGAATTTAACATTTTAACGCTAGTCATGAGTGGGAGGAATCTTGAACGAGTGGTGTATGATGTTTAATAACATTTTCCATTGTCAAATTTTCATATAAAAAATGATACGTTTTCAGTTCTGCTTAATGTTTAGCCAAAGCTGAAAGTTTGAATTGCCTTCACTTAAATTTAATGCATGCAATACATAATTAAAATCTCCGGAACCGTGTACGACGCACCCTTTGTTAAAAGTGGTGTGAAGGCTTGTGTTCTATGACTAACACTTCGCTGTATAAATGTTTTAAGATGACAAACAAAAACAATTCTTGCTAACCAATTCTGATGGAAGGACTGTTATGGTATTACCGAACTGTTTACGATATGATACGATGCACGGTGAAGAATTAAACTCATCTCAATGTTAGGTGTGTGTGAGTGGATTATTTGAAAATAGACATGAATGACCGCGAATGGTCGTCATGTGAACATAAGGAGCTGACATGTTACGTACTCATCGTAAGTGCTCTCTTTTTTTAATGTGTAAATTTGATTTCCGCTCAAGTTATTTTTATCTAAACACTCCTCGGTGATTGATTTTGCAATATGGTTTCTTTTCTTGCGTCTCACAAGTATGCAATTTGATCAAAACAAAAAATGCCTATTATTGATAGTATTCATAGCCAATCAGACTCGTTAAAATGAAGTGCGCTGGAGAGACTCGTTACTGATTTGGCTGCGCTCGGACTGCGCGCCGCCTCCACTGACTATAGGAGACCGGAGCTGCTGTAACTTTACTGTCCTACCTTTTCCATTCCACGCAACATTCGACCATGCGTCAGATTATATGTACAGGGTACGGCAAAATTATCAAAGCATTCTCTGGCTTAATAAAACCGAAAGAAGTAAACAATGAACAATGTTCGTTTACTTTCTAAACGAACATAAAACGCCATTTTCGTTCATTCTGTCAGCTTGAAGGCACTTCTACTCATTTTTTGTTTTATTTAGCGTTTCATACGCTTTCAAACGTGTCTCATGACTTTGCGGCACCCTCTATAACCGAGCACCCTCAGCTCTGAACGAGTGGCGAGCCCAGACGGGCCCGTGGAGCTCTTTGTCGGTCACCATGGCAACAGGGCGTCCGCTGCTCCCTCACTCGACCTCCGCACACGACACCGTCCCTCATCGCTCGATCCCAGGCTGTTTCCTGGGGTCCTGCGTCCCAGGCTGTTTCCTGAGGTCCTGCGTCCCAGGCTGTTTCCTGATGTCCTGCGTCCCAGGCTGTTTCCTGATGTCTTGCATCCCAGGCTGTTTCCTGGGGTCCTGCGTGGCAGGTCGGGGCTAGGATCTGTCCTCGCGAGCCCCAGTTCTGGCCGGTTGTTTGTATCGGAGGTAGGTTTCAGATGTTGAATTTAGAGCTAAATTTCACTTCTTGGGGTCTGGGAGGAATTATACTCGTTAGAATCGGAAAATTCCAGTTATTGGTCAGATTGAGATTCCAGTTGTTGATATGAGAGGAACAATTTAGCTGTCAGCATCAGAGACACAACCCAGCCTTGCTGAAAAAAGTTATTCTTACTGTCTCTGGGGAGGTGTAAAAACACAGATAATAATTAACAGTGCATAGAATAAAGGGCCGTTACTATAGGATTGAAATTAAATTCCCGACAACCAATACCATGACCATTCATGGCCGAACTTTGAATTAAGTGCTTTTCACGGAGGATGATATCGAATAGCGTATAGAAAAGCAATTTCATAAGGTTAAATCAATGTCAACTGAATGATTTTCATCGTCCATGAGAGCCGATTTGTGTCACCAATTATAAAAAAATTATTGACGCATCAAAAGTCCCACAGTGCACTCGACCTTGCCTTCGATATCGAATAAATACGTAGGATCACGGAATGCAATTATCCCTGCGTCAGAAATTTAACAAGTAAGTAACACACCAATTGACGTTCTGATCAAGCAATTTTTGATACATGGCAGGCATCGACGTGAGCCGTCGAGCAACTGTGCGGATTTTGAGTAACGCGTTGTTTACTCCATGGATTTGCACGTCGCCCTGTTCAAGCAAACCTGCCGAGGCTATTGAGAACTAGGGTCGGTTCATCGAAACTGAGAACTGGGGTTGGTTCATCGACGCTGAGAACTAGGGCTGCTTTATCGAAACTGAGAACTAGGGTTGGTTCATCGCAACTGAGAACTCGGGTTGGTTCATCAGAACTGAGAACTAGGGTTGGTTCATCGGAACTAAGAACTAGGGTTGGTTCATCGGAACTGAGAACTAGGGTTGGTTCATCGGAACTGAGAACTAGGGTTGGTTCATCAGAACTAACTGAGAACTAGGGTTGGTTGGTTTTGCAGGATGCGAGGTCCCTATTCTCCCATCGTGGCTACGGGACACCACACTGCTGAGGCGCACGATGTTATTGAGTGTAGATTTACTGAGCAAAAATTGTTGACTCAAGGAGACAGTTAACGTTGCTTTAAATTTTCTCCCAAAGGATCGTAGTACCGAAAACGAGCTTTTAAATCGAACTAAAATTATTCTGGCTTCTATGTCAACCCCCTCTCCAGACGAATACGAAATCGTGATGAGCTGTAATTTTGACGTATAATTATATTTTCTTGTTCCAACAAGTTCGGTAATTAAAACTCCTGATGACCATCAACTATGAGGACTGAATTACTTCCAGGATTTCGTAGAAGACGACAGGAGATTGAGACTGGACAGCGAGTCCAATCTCATCCTGTGATTCTCTAAGTTGGTAAACTCGCGCTTGTTTTTCGACTGCGAGCGCGCCGAGTTGGGTGACGGCTGTTTCTTTACCTCCTGGTCTGGTGTTATTATTGTGCTTTTTCCTGAAGCCCAGCGCTTGGTGTCACTATTGAGAGTCTTTACAAGGAACTTTGAGTTCGGTCTTATTCCACTTCTCGTTCCACAATGCTGTCGTGAGCTCAAGAGTTTAAGGGAGCTTTTCTTGACAACGATCATTTAGTTCTTCACAAGGCTAAGCGTGACCTTTTATCAGACGATGAAGGTTTTGCGGCGTGCTCCAAATGAAGCTCATTTCATTTGCAGCCGCACCCGTGGAGTCGGAGTCACGCACTGTCACGACACCTCTCAAAATGAATGAAGTCTCTTCCATTTCAAAGGAAATATCACTGAGGTCTTGTTTCCCAACACAAAAATTTCAAGGTTAAAAGCAGGAATTCGGAGCTCGGGGCCTCATTAATAATTTTGATCTCCGGACCCTCGAGCGCCGCAGCTCATAAGACTGCAACGCGGTCACCGTGGGCTGTGTTGGTCTGTACGCTTGGTTGGCATGCTGGTCTGTACGCTTGGTTGGCATGTTGGTCGGTACGCTTGGTTGCCATGTTGGTCTGTACGCTTGGTTGGCATGTTGGTCTGTACGCTTGGTTGGCATGTTGGTCTGTACGCTTAGTTGGCATGTTGGTCGGTACGTTTGGTTGCCATGTTGGTCGGTACGCTTGGTTGCCATGTTGGTTTGTACGTTTGTTTATCATGTTGGTTCGTACGTTTGTTAATCGTGTCGGTTTGTACATTTGTTTACCATGTTGGTTTACCATGTTGGTTTATATTGGTTTACAATGTTGGCTTACCATGTTGGTCAAAGTTGGTTTATCAAGTTTGTTTTAAGAGTTGGTATACATGTTGGTTTAGTATGTTGGCTTACTATGTTGGCTTACCATGTTGGCTTACCCTGTTATTTTACCATGTTAGTTTACCATGTTAGTTTACCATGTTAGTTTACCATATTAATTTACCATGTTAGTTTACCATGCTCGTTTACCATGTTATTTTACCATGTTAGTTTACCATGTTAGTTTACCATGCTCCTTTATTATATTGGTTCACCACGTTTGCTCACTGTTAACTATTTTCAACGACGATATTTGTTAACGAAGCTTCTTAAAGCGCTTTGTTCTTGATTTTGCATACGATGTTTGTTTTCGACGTTTGTTCACAATGAATGCTTACTGCAAATGTTTACAATATGTGTTGATGATTTTCATGTACGATTTTTATTAACGATTCATGAGTACGATATTTAATCCATGCTTTGTGTTTTTTCGACATTTATGTACAACGTTTGTTCACTATGTTTGTCCGTGATGTTCGTCGCTACATGGATTTGTTTACGGTAGTTGTCGATGATGTTTTCTGTAGCATTTGTCTACGATGTCGAAGCTATGTTCCATCATGGATTTCACTGATGTCCAAAATCATCCAATCGAATGATAAAGGTAAGCAGAAAAGCATTTTGAAGCTTCCGTGTGTGAGGCGGTGCCTCCAGTAGAGGTTAGAATGTGCCTATCATTTCGTGAGCAGAGTTACTCCCTCAGTTCGCTCTCATTCCCTGAACGCAGTTGCAGGTAATTCGGAACCCACAGGATTCCTCTGGTTTGTGAGCGTTATGATTCAATGACGTTTGACGGTATTGTATCATTGATGCTGTTTATGTTATGCCCTTTTATTTGTTTTACTCTGCTGCTCCTCTGTATTTAGAAACTCACGAGCTCCAACTGGTCTAAATGTTCCACAGAACACAGCGTTCTACAGGACACAGCGTTCCACAGGACACAGCGTTCCACAGGACACAGCGTTCCACAGGATTCCGCTGCTTGAGTATTCTGATTGGCTAACCTTTGGTTCTGTTAACACATGCTGTCCCCCCGATTGTGTCAGCAAGTGAGCGCACAAAAACCGAATAATAGAAAAAACAATACATCAATGTAGTAGGTTGAAAGAATTAGTGAGGGATGTTAACTTCTCCATTTTTACCTCATGATGTGGACATTCATAATAGTTTTAACTCACAACACTCGATGCTAATTTCTCCGAGTACGCCGTTATGATGTGAGTGCCATTGAAGTTATAGACAGAACACTCGATGTCATCCGCGTACGGTAGAGGCCCGGCCTTCCATTACCCTCAACGGTACACCTAACACTGCACCACTCATACACGCAGGCGAACTTAATGGTATATAGTTTTATAGGGCCGTGAAAGTACGCGTAGGCGTCACACACACGTCTCAAATGTCTTCCCATATCTTTATGGAGTCCTCACGAACAGCGCAAGCGCTCTTCTGCGTACCATAAATAAACGATCGCGAGCTCGTGAGCGCAACTTCATCTTCTTGACTCGCCCTTTCTGTTGAACGAAAAGCTTATCTTCGGAGTTTACGCTCACCGACTTTAATTCAATGCTCTTAGGGCTCCATGGGCTAGTGGTAGCGTGATGGCCTCGTAACTGAGAGCACCCGGGTTCGAACCTCGGCTCAGGGAAGCATTTTCACGTTACCAGGGAGTACTTGCCTTAGAAAATGAAGTTTAAACCAACATTCCTCACATCCCTCACCACACCAATAGTTGTAAGGCATAGAAAACCCAACGGTAAAACGTGTTTGAATTAATAAAGGTTCTTAGAGTTTCAATGACGGGAAAGAACGCGTACCAATAACAGCGAAAAACGCGAGTTAATAGTGGAGAAGAACATGTGTCAGTAATGAGAACGCCTGTGAATGCCGGCAAAGAACGCGTGGCAATGTAGGAAAAGAGTGCGTGTCAATGCCGGCAAAGAACGCGTGGTAATGGGGGAAAAGAACGCGTGTCAATGCCGGCAAAGAACGCGTGGTAATGTAGGAAAAGAACGCGTGGTTCGAACAAGACAGACAATGTATCTCTTACGACCACGTGCCTGCACCGCACGCAAGCTGATCAGATATGTACGCTGTGGCAACTGGGTTCGTGCTGCCGTCTCAGAAGTGCATATAAAGATCAAGTATGTGATGTCTCAGAAGTGCATTTATAGATCAAGTATGTGATGTCTCAGAAGTGCATATATAGATCAAGTATGTGATGTCTCAGAATTGCATATAAAGATCAAGTATGTGATGACCCAGAAGTGCATATAAAGATCAAGTATGTGATGTCTCAGAAGTGCATACCAAGAGCAAGTAAGTGACGTTTCAGCAATACATATAAGCAAATATATGAAGTTTCAAAAGCGCATAACAAGGGCATGTATATATCTCTGAATTCGTCAAGATGAACAAAGACGTATTGTTCCATTAATGCATTGAATTTATTCCTCAAAAAATCTTGATAATATTTGAGAAACTACTCGTTAGAACGATAATTGCACCAGGTATAACATTTGATGGAAAAATATTGTCCAGTTGCTGAAACCAATGTGATTACGTGAACGGTGCGATTGAAAGTCGTGACGTACCAAAATTCAAAATTAAAGAATGAATTAGGTTTTTCATGCCTAAGTGTTTTCAGCACAAAAAGGTAGAAGCACCTCATAATCAATAAAACATCTAGAGCCATTATCTTCTGTTACCATTGGTCTTAGTCGGTACTTTGAAGCGTTTAAGAACTAAGCCGAGGCAGAACAGGCCAACCAAACCAGAGCTAGAACGGAGCAGAGGAGATGGAACATGACAGCAGAAGAGAGAGAAAAAATGTTTCCACAGAAAATAGAGCCAGAAATAGAAAAAGAAGAAGCAACAAGAGTGAAGACGGACGAAACACGTACCTCGCAAGAGCCACAAGTCATGATCACGAAAGAAGAGCCAACAAAATTTATTTCTTTTCTTTTTGAATGCATTTAATCAGTGTTATTACCACGAGCTTGGCCAGTGAGTACATCATTACTTTTAAATGAGCGTAGAGCTCGGCATGGGGCCTGTTAAGGCGCCTCTCTCGTCTGACCAAGGTAAAAAGAGCCTTCCGTCTTTCCGGAAGCGAATCTATTGCACCTCCCTCAGCAATGGTAACGACACAGTGCATTGTGCTACTCGGAGAGGCCCATCACAAAATATTGCGTCTGTTTTGGAGTTCCTTGTCATCTTACGGTCGATGTACTGCTTGTTTCGGGAAGAATTCAATGTTATTGCGGCTCACAGCAAATGTTCGAGTAATTCGGAGGGCTAAAATGCATAGCGTGCAACAGGGACGAGTAATTTGGAAGCGTCCATAATCATTATTGCTTATCCTGAAAGCAACTCTTCGTTTTTAGGGGCTGCGGAAAGCTACTGCAGAAAATAATTTCTTAGTTTTCTAAGGCTGCTGCTGTGCTGCATCGCTGTTAGTTTGTATCGTGGATACGGCTGGCCTCATTGAATAAGCACTGGCCACGGCAGGCGAATTTATTTTGGCAGCTTGGGTGAGCTCAACGCTTGACGCTACAGTTTATGGCTATGTTCTTACAGCTGCTGAAAATATTTGCTTGTTGTAACATAATTTGTCCGACAAATGCCTCGCTCGCACCCTGCGCACAAGTACAGCGAATATTCTGAGTAAATTTGAACAATTCACATTTTTCACACAACAGCCTTGCTGTATGCCTCGTTCAAAATTTAGCCGAGATCTATCCAGATTGTAATGCCTTCAATGACACTTTTTATAATTTTTCTAAAAAAGCTTCCAGGAGCAGAGTACAGTCATCTCAGCTAGTCCTGCAATCAAGAAACAAATATCCAGCTCAAGTCGTCTCAGCTAGTCCTGCAATCAAGAAACAAATATCCAGCTCAAGTAGTCTCAGCTAGTCCTGCAATCAATAAACAAATATCCAGCTCAAGTCGTCTCAGCTAGTCCTGCAATCAATAAACAAATATCCAGCTCATTTTGAACAGAACCTCTAATTGGTGGCAAGACGTAGTCTGAAGAGAGCGATCTCGGCGAGGCGCGACCTCTTCTCTATATGCATGCTTCTTCAAAGGACAACTGAAACACTTGCAAAGCGCGCTGCATGTCATGATGCCCCAGGACGCCAGCCCATTACTTGTGAAAGCTTTGGGTTATTTGAACAAGGGGAGGCAGCCGAGTTTGTCTAAGGATTGAGGAGTTCGAAGCATTTTTGATATCGCAACATCGAATCATAGCAATTGCATCAAACGAGAGGGAGGACTTATAGCATCCATGAATGCGGTTACTTTACAGTCGTCTTTATTTATAATGACACAAGTACTGGAGAAAAGGAAATTAAACTACTCGAACATAGTATGAGAAATTTAGAGCGTCTAATTTCGCTGGACGTCACTGTCAGCTCCCTGAATGAGTGTGTGCGGGAGAATGAGCTTGGGCCGTCCTGTCGCACTTGTAAATCGGGCTTCCTTGGTTGATTGAAATCAATAAATCTTAACCCTGGGATTTCACTGACTTGATGCTGCTGTAAAATTTTGATGATTTTTATTGCGATTAGTCACACATATCAAAAGGACTAAACGTAAATTATTAAAGCAAACCATACCAATATATCCAGTATTGATAAAACTATGTAGCATTAAAAGGATAAAGAGCGTACAATGTCCCTGGAAAATATTTGCATAGTGAAGGTTAGCACAGTTCCTTTTAAGTACTCCCTATACGTTGAGGCAGTTTTTATGCTTTGATAAACGAAAATCAAAAGAAGAATGTAAATTTCTTCGATGAAGCCTAAAATTTTTACAGGTGAAATACTCCAACTTGAAAAGTGGCAGCACTCTGTCCAGCCAGCCAATGGGACGGTCTGAGCCGGTGTCTCGTGGTGGCGGTCTGGAGAAAAGTGCAAGAAGCTCCAAAGTGAACTCTAAAGTAAAATTCATGAAGCTTTCCTACAATATTTGCGTCTGAATTATTGAAATTAGAAACAGCTTAAATCATAAGTTTGAATACTTCAAATATAAAAATTTTAAACTTCAACAAAGATTTTTACATTCCTCTTTTGATTTGGTTTCAGTGAAGTATAAAACCGCCTCATCATGGGAGAAATGTACAAAAAAAAACAGACCCGCACTAATATTTACTACGTGGTTTTGAAGTTCATCGTACCAATTCTACGTAATTACACCAATATATATTTAAAACTACTCAAATCTTCTCACTAACTCAAAATTATTCAAAATTGTTACCTATTTAAAACTATGTATCTATAAGGATGCCTCCGCTTTCCATGGAAATTTCTGCGCTCTTTCAGAATTTACAGAGAAGAGTTTAACAAGGCGTCCGCGACAAATGTGTCACCTGATTTTAAACATTATTAATATCATGTATCTATGATACCGTATAACAGTTTGATTTCGATATATTCGCATAGCTAATCTATTGAATTTAACTGTTGTTCATAGATACATGAAATTTTGGAGAATACTCTTCCTTTCGGGAAGCGTAGTTTTATTTTAAAATTTTTTACAAATTCTGAAAATGCCTAATACATAATACTGAGGGGATAAATTAAAATGAGGGGATACATTTTTTGTGCACACCCTGTAAGCACAACGCAACGTGTGAGGACCCACACATTAACCGAGATGATCTTTTCAGTATCTCGCCAATTGATCGAAGCGTCGACTCTACAAGATTTCCTTAACAAGACTCTGCTTACATCTGTGCCGAGTCACGATGGAACTACATACGTGATGCGATCATATAGCTCTAGCTCCTCACTGCGACTTGCTTGTGTCAAAATTTTGTTGGAGATCGCCGATCTTGGAAGCACGTTCAGTAATCGCCGATATGGTTGAAGTGAAACGGATTTTGGCAAGCCTCACATTTCGGCTCACAGGAACACGCCATTAGCCCTGCGTTTTGCCTCTCATTCTCTCACAAAGACCAACACGAAAATCCTTTCTGTTGAACTTAGCCCTCAAAAAACTTGATACAAACTTTGTATAGAGATAAACAAGCCACCACCCCCATTGGGCCGTCCATTGTGTTTTGTATGCGCCATTCAAATGGCCTCTGGCCAGCCCCCTTTGATCGTCGCCCTCGCGTAAGAAATCCAAAGCGGCTGGAGTGAACTTTGCCAAAGGAAGTTCCAAGAGCTGAAGAACGCTAAGTACAGAAGCAAAAATGAGTTTATTCTACTTTGTAGAGTCCTAACTTCGAGTGCTTATTACAGGCGTTTATGTCTGTAATCTTTTCCAGTAGCGCAAAGTATTCTTGCAAAGGCACTGAGCTTTTATTGCGAAGAATTCCTCGGAGCAGCAAAAGTTACTACAGCCTTCATATTTCTCTTGCAATATTAACTGCCTTGATGAGGCCTGTCGGCCTTCAAACCTCTACTCAAGAGCAGAAAAATTCACTGTAGTTGTGAAAGCAAAAATTAAAATGGGGCGGTGAAGAGGCAGAAAATATGTTGGAAAAAGTTTATGTACGTGAAACTTAAAAGAAAAATTGAACACATTGAATATAGAAATAAAAACCAAGCACCCAGACCGTAAATTGCAACTCTGGATCCCACTGAAGCATTATCAGTAAGGTATAAATCTTTACATAGCGTTGCAAATCACACTACCTTCAAAGTCGTGTTGGATCTCGGAGATTTTTCTTAAATATTGACGCACCAAACATTCCTGCCAAATGTTCAACTCGGCCTGCAATGGAGATATACTGCGTAACTTGAGCATTCAAAGATGTAAGCTCAACTATAAATTTTACTGATTTAGGTAAACCTTTACAAGTATATAATTTTCTCTTTTTAGATAAGACATATACACACAATCACAGCATTGAAACGATAACTGATTGTGCAAGGTAGCTCCCTCTGTACTTTCCTTATCTTGGTCTTCAGTCAAAATTGAAATGAAAAAATGAATTTTTAAATTGTTGGGTAAGATTTTCAGTAGCGTCAAGTTAAGAATTACATTAGTCAATAGTCATAAAGTTGCGTCGTAATTTAGGCTCCAAAATAAACTTCTAATTGAGATGCAGGCATCCACAATATATTGATACGAATACAGCTGAGCACTTTGTGCATCTGAATAAGTGGGTATAACTTCCCGTGCCCTAGGTTGTAGAGTTGCCGAACACCAAGGTAGAAGTTATCGTACCAGAAATGTTTTAACAAGCCCATCCCATTCAGCCATTCGAGATCATGCCCTTTAATCAGGTGTAACACAGCATTAACATTAACAGTTTTAAAATATTAAGTAGAGCAAAATTCTTTTCAGAGTTACGCATCTTTAAATTTCTGTTTATTTTTAAGATGAGACTTGTTTTGAACTACAATGTCACTTCATTTTAATTATCGCTAGTCAATAAGTAGGTTATCATTGTTTGTTTCACTGTAAAAAGATGTTTGTCATATTCTTTGGTTTTCAGATGACTGTACTTCATTAGCTGATGATGAGCAAATGCTCGAAAGCTCCTAATTTATAACGAGTGGTTTTTCTTCTCGCAAATACATTTTTCGATCAAAATGATTTTATACAGTATTTCTGGTTCTCTCTTATATAGTGTAGACTAAACAATTGCATAATGGATTGGGGGAGCGGAATTTTCTCCTTATAGTAATTCTTGGCGATCTTCTCAAGATTACGTACAGGACGCTAAGATTACGTACAGGACGCTAAGATTACATACAAGACGCTAAGATTACGTACAAGACGTTAAGATTACGTACAAGACGCTCCATCCCAATGAACACGACGTCTAAATTCAACCCAATCGATTTGCGCTGACGAGAAGTTATAAGGTAACGACCGCGGGGACTGCGCGACCGCTGGTGTGCGTGAGAGATGTGAAGTCCTCTCGAAGCCAACCAAAAAAAGGAGCTGCAGAAATGAATCCCCGAATCAATACCTTTGAGGTATTAGGAGAGTGTTTTTTAAATTCTAAAAGGAAACTAAGGAAGAACGAAGGGGTGAAGTCGATAGACATGGAATGTTCCGCTTTAATTTTAATTAAATGCTGAGGAGGTGTGTACTAGAATCATTCAAAAGAAAACAAAGCGAGTACAATTTTGAATACGCAACACTGAAGTACTCAGGATTGGAAAAACAGCCTAATTAAACAAATAATTTTAAAAAAAAAATTTGTATAAAACAACTACGATACATAAAACAACTTGGCTTTCCACGTGATTGCGGAGTACTTCCCTTGGAAAAGAAAGTTTGAACCACACATTCCTCACATCCCCCACCACACCAGCAGTCGTGGGGCATTTAAAACCCAACGGTAAAACGTGTTGGAATTAATAAAGGTTTTTTGGAAATATCGACTATCATACTACGGCTGGAACAACGGATACTGCACGTGAACCACCCCAACAAAATTTATCAGTGCACATTCAGATAGTTGAAGCAAAAGATTCGAGAATTCTAGAGTGATTCATAGCTCGTTTATTCGTAAGCTACAGTCACACTGGTCCTCAGTGGCCCTACGCGTGACGAAACTCACGCCAACCATTCCTGACTTAGTCCGTCGTCGCCAAGCTCAAGACTTTGCACACTCGATTTACGAAAAGACTTTTTCCTCCACTAAAGCAGAGTTACGTCAAACGATACTTCGCTACAATTCAAGAAGTTACAGGAAAGAAAACACAAAAGCCTGGCCGATTCCAAGTGCTTCCCTCTCCACCCAGAAACTGTCCAATAAAAGCAACAATTCACAGCAGAGCCATAATCAGCTCTGAGCTTAAAATAACGCAAAACATCACAACGCTAAATAAAATTTCCTTTTGAATGAACCGCAATTTCAATCCCTAAAGTGTTTTTCGTCAGAATGCCGAATGGTTGCTACAGAATGGTTAATGCTTTCAAGCACATTTCATGTAATTATACAATGGGGGATACAAACAATTACTCACTGTGAAATACATTTTCATTAAATGTCTAGCGAGCCAAAATATTAAAACGTCAACCAAACACAAATTCTAGTTAAGAAAGTAAAATTTTAAAACGTACGTATGCAACTTTACATGTAAACGGCTTCATGTACACTAAAATCATATATTGCACGTGACAAAATTATTCAACAACTTCTGCGAAACAATTTTCACGCGTTAATTATAGCATTTTTTAGTTACATAATGTCTGAGTCACTTGTACAACACTCGAAATTTTTCGAGAAGAAAAATTAACTTGGTTCAGCATGGAATTAGACGGTTAGTCACTGGTGGGCCTCGTCAGGGACTGAGGCACATTAAGCTCAACTTCAACAACACCGATGAGCCGTCGCAACATATCGCAGCTGGAGGGAAGTCCTGCCGAGAGTCAAGAAGTCTCAGAATACTCACCACAGAGAATACCTCAGCTCTATTCTCAAGGAATATCGTACAGAAGATTTCTACACAGATTATTGGGCCATATTCTACTGATGGTTTAAGTATTCGCAAGGTTAAGGGATATAGTTTAACTGTTACCTAACCAACGCCAAGTGTCCCACTGAAGATCGATCTTAAGTCTCGTCGACATTTGATGAAGAAAATTAAAAATAAGCCAACGATGACTCGCAAAGAGGTAAACACTGACCTGGAAATCTCTGGGATAGAAATGAGTGAAAGAACTTTCAGTAGAAAACTTTACAGTAATGGGATCAAATATCTCACACCTCTTAAAACTCCCATGGTGCTCAAACACCAAGTTTCAAGTCGTCTATGCTACACAAAAAAGCACGGGGAGAAAGGATTTCTATTATGGTCGACTGTTATTTAGCCTGATGAAAAAAACGATTGAATTGTTTAGCAGTCATGTGCGGAAGACGCGAAAAACAGCTGTTTGGTTTCATCTGAATGAATCAACATGTATTCGAACTCAACTTTGTTCCGAAAGATTCAATTTTAAATACATAATACCACCTAACATGCGGTGCACAGAGGTAGAGGTAGTACCACCCCAAATGTGGTGCACAGAGGTAGAGTTAATACCACCCCAAATGTGGTGCACAGAGGTTGAAGTAAAATGGTTTGGGGTTGTTTCACGGCACATGGCGCTGGTGCAATTCGTGTCATTGATGGGAAGATGGATGGGTCCATTGATGGGAAGACGGATGGGGCCATTGATGGAAAGATGGATGGAGCCATTGATGGAAAGATGGATGGAGCCATTGATGGGAAGATGGATGGGGCCATGTATAGTCAAATATGGGAGAAGTGTCTCATTTCAAGTGCGAAACCTTTATTAAAAAAACGCAAACGGATGTTCTATTAAGTTAACGACCCTGAACACATGGCAATATTAAGATCCAAACTCTTACTGAAGAACAAAATCAATGTTCTCCGCAGCCAAGCTAATCCCCTTACTTCAATCCCATCGAATAACTTTGGGAAACACTGAAAGAGAAAGTTCATCCAAGACGTTCAGAGAATCTTGAAGAACTGAAAAAACAATATTTCAGAATGGACACATATACCCCAGGACGCAATCGTCTAATTCCATCCCACGACAATGGTCTCCGATAGGTTATTGGTATCAAAGGTTTTGCAACTAAATATAAAACACGTGAAATTATACTAGCTGAATACTTTATCCTGCGCCATGCACGTTTTGTGTGTATATAAGAGCATATACTTCTTGTATAAGGAAATTTTTTCAAATAATTTCAAGTACATTATAAATTGCATGTCCTCCACTGCAGCCATGAATTCTGCGGGGTTGACACTGGCAATACGGAGACATCAGTCGCAGGCCTGCAGAGATCTTAATTAAATAAATTTAGTATCAACAAACCTGACCTGATATTAGCCAAGATTTTCTTCGTACGTGATGTAGAAAAGTGCATCCAGCCAATTTCACGATTCCCACAGGCTCAATATAATAATGTACAAATTACAAAATTTCATTCGTTTTCGACTAGTTTCTCTTACATAATCACTTTACTTAAACTCATTCCGATTTGTGAAATTGGCACCTGTAGTTAAAATTGGCGTAGATCCTACATTCACAAGGTAATTCATCATCGCGACCAGCCGTTACTTCAGGACCTGCTCAAGACGTGTGAGTAAATTCTTAGCTTGAGACCCAGAGCTGACAAAAATGACGTTAAGTCTCAAGTGGAATGACGTAATTTTCTATATCACAGTTACGGACTGCCTTCCCTGATTTTGTCTCGCTGATTAAGAATACGGATCCGAGAATCCGGATTGATGAATATTCTCTTGTCTTATTCCTTCAGTGAGTAAAGAAATGGTTACACACAAAATCATACACATAAGCTTGACGTACGATTATATGTATTGTATAGATGACTACAGCTCTTTTATTCCACATTCCTATTCAAAATAAACGCTTTTCATCCGACAGCTAATCAGTCATCAAGTGAACAAAATTTCCCTTGCAGGAGGACACAGTTTTTGAGCCGAGGTAGCGCAGTTCTGCTCATAGGTAAACATTTCAGGAAACATTACCTGTTTTCAATCGAATGATGAAAACCATCCGATTTCAATGATGAAATCGGAACCATCCTTGAGGCAGTTGTATTGGTTTAATGTGCGCATGGTATAAAGAGCTGGTATCCAACCATTTTCTTTTCAATCAGAATAATAAACCTATTCCCTGATGCTTGTTCTTGTGTAGGCAGCAAGTTGAATTATTTGCATGTTCATGCAGAAGTGGTTACACTTTCCATCACCAAATGCAGTCGCCATCAATAGCAAGCGGAACTTGACTTGGTAATTCATTCTTTTGCTTCAGTGCCCACAATATAGTCCTAGATAGAGACGAGTCCGATTGAACGATCAATTCTGTTTATCTAAATGAATTTAGGTTACCAAGTACATGAAAAATAGGGAAGCACGACAACATTTCGGGCAGCAACTGAAATTTTGTGAGTTTCGAGACCTGTACGTTTTAGTTTATCCCCTAGCGAGAACACCTTCTCCTGGTGAAATTTTTATAACTCTTATTCCATTGCAAGAATTATAACTTAATAATGCACCCAAATTCTTCAGTCATAACGAACACTATACAAATCATACTTGTTCCGTATGCGATGAAATGTTTTTAATGATTCAATACTCAAAGGATAGCAATCGAAGCTCTATATAAAACTCTAGCTAGATGGTAAAACAAAAGTGAGAGCAAAATTTAGATAGGAGCTTCAGGAATGAAATCGAGCAGTCACGCTGACAGAGGAATCCTTATGAATCCACTCATAGAAACGTTTTTTCTGTAGCAGACTGAATAAGGCTCTCATGTTCATTTTAATTAACCGCGACTTACATTCGAGTAGGGAAACCGCAAAGGCAAACACCCAAGCGGTACAGTCGTTATTGACTTGTTTTGGCGCACGGCCAACGACGGGCAAAAAAGCTTTACTCACCGGAAAACGATGCAAAAAATACCGCAAAAACCACGAATGTTTGGGAGAATTCTCAGGAATAATGTATGGTCGGTGTGATTAATTACTAGGATTATTAGGCGGTGATGACGGCCTCATCAATGGGCCACACGACCGACCCATTGTGAGCGAGTAATGCAGTGCCCACAACGGGGGTGGCAGGGGGACACGGTCGGCTCTACGGATGATAAACTCTTGTTCGTGATTGCTAATTTGTCCGCACTCATTACAATGTCGTCCTCTCACGCAAGAGGCTCCAGCCTCCTCTACTTATTAAATTGGTCCGTGCATCAAAGAAAGAACTCATTTGAATTTGGAAAAAACTGCAGGCAAATTTCAAAAGAAAATTTCGTTTGTAACTGAGAACAAGTCAGAATATTTAGAGAGCCCTAATTCACGATTAGCGAATATTAGTTGCAATTCAATAAGAAGATGAAACGATGTGACGCCTTCGTGAATTGATGCAGTGCACAAATTCGTGCATTACTATCTATGGTCTGTACATAATTCTCACAAGTTATAACTTCCGTGACACTAGGACACTTGAATTACCTGTAGAGCTCTACTGTACACACAACTGAAATACTGCGTGAACTGAACTTAACAATTTATTTTCACCATGAATATTTAGACTACGAGTATTCATAGGATATTGCACGCGTCAACAATGAAAAATGTTTCGACTGAAATGAAAAATCTCGGGTTTTTGAAGCAGATTATCACGTAGAGAGTCATGTGCAAATTTTTGGTGCAGTTTGAAGGTCTCCCAATGGCTACAGATGAAATAGCTGGAATTTTGGACAACCAAGAACCTTCGGAACTCTTATGTAAGGTTCTTCTCAGTTATAATAAATAAAATAGATAAACACCGGCATACCGAAGAGCTGAGATGACCCCACAACAGACTCCTAAAGCTATTTTTATTGTGAGTTGGTAAGAACATTTCTGCGAAGCGTCGGCTTTAAACGATGAACGATATCAACGGGTTTTTTCAAGAGTCTTTTTGTGTTTTTCACTTAATTTATACACAACTACAGAGATCTATGTTTTCATTCGTAACTCAACTAAGAAAATTTTTGCAATACGTGAGTTAATTTGAATATAAAAAAACATTTACTGTTAAATTTTCCCCAGTGCATTTTTATCCAGTTTGAAATTTACCTGAATGTGCTCACTCGTTAAAATATAATAGCATTAGTATAGATGTGCGTTCAAGGCCGAAAACTACAACTAAATTTGCTTTTCATCATCATGTTCGTGAAGCTAAATAAATAATTTGCATGCTCGCTCGTATGGAGGCCATGTAGCTGTGATTTCAATTTCAGTAACAAAAACTACAACGTAATCATTGGTTATCGATATCGACCGATCCTCTAAACATCAAACGACCTCGTTGAAAACCAGTGCATCGGCTGCATCCAGGCTCGATCGTAAGGTATTGCTTTGTGCCATTGAGTCTTGTAATGGTGAATAAAATTTTATAGAATAATAGAACCTATAATTGGTCGCATTCAGGTATCAATGTTGGTCTCATTTAAAACAATTTGTGGTGTAACTCCTCTCGACGAACAAATTTCTGCTATTTAAATTAAAATCAGAATCAAATGCCTGTACCATATCCTTTTTCGTATATCGAGAGAGAGATTGAGGGTTTACAGTTCCTAGGAGAAAACGAGTCAAAAACACAATTGAAGTGTAGACCTACAACAGTTTCTTGCCTCCCACTCAGACAGCAACCAACACCCGAGAGAGAGTTCACCATTACTGCTTTTACTTCTGCGGCTCTATTTTTTCACATTACCGAATTTGAGTAATAGAATGATAAAACTTGAATATCAAATCACGCCCAGTAAATAACTTTGTCAGTAGTGGTTCAGTTCAAAGTAGCTTTTGTCGTACTGTTAGTACATTGAAATTCTCTGTAAGAATTGTTTAGTGAATATTGCACAGGTGCCCGCGCAGTCGGTCGTGACGGGTACTTGAACCCGGCGCGTGGCAAAATGTGCTGTTCCATTGTAGTATTGTCTATGCTTACCTTTAACCCTTGGAATACTGGAGATATACTGTGAATAGTTATTCGAAATTTTGCCACATTGTTTACACCGAAGTAAAAGTGTCTTAAAAGTTTCAGTGACCGATTTTGTTGATTAGAGTATCGATTTGGCGTGGTGCCAGACGCACAATATTTCCTCGTTCGTTGTTCCAAAAATCCTGATAGTTTTCTGACTGAGAAGACGGGAATATTATAACAATATCACGCAAAAATGAGAAGATGTGAATAATATGAAATTTGATATTAAGAACATATGAATAATATATTAATACCAAGCAAAATTGAGAAGATGAGACATGCATAATAATACCGAGCAAAATAGTATGAGAATACCACGCAAAATAGTATAATAACACCGCGCAAAATAGTATCAGAATGCCGCGCAAAATAGTATGAGAGTACCTCGCAAAATAGTATAATAATACCGAGCAAAATAGTATGAGAATACCACGCAAAAAAAGCATAATACTACTGCGCAAAATAGTATAAGAATACCACGCAAAATAGTATGATAATACCGCGCAAAATAGTATGAGAATACCATGCAAAATAGTATAATAATACCGCGTAAAATAGTATAAGAATACCGCGCAATATGATATATTAATACCACGCAAAAAAGTATGAGAATAGCACGCAAAAATAAGGTCGAGACTGAGATTGTCCTGTAGTACTCAGAGCGTCATTGGGTCAAAACCTATAACTGAGAAAACATTGAATTTCATCCTTCTTAGAACCCCGCCTCAAGTGTCATCAAAACGTACTCAGGCCATAACGTTTACGACAATATTTATTGGTTTCTAATTCAAAATATGAATGCTATTCGTCTTCAATCACAAGCTAATAAGATAAAAATCAAGGAGAGCTGCTTTCATGCATGCAAGGAGAACATGGCTTCCACTGGATTATCTGGTTCTGTTTTCGTCCCATCGACAGTCTCAGAAAATTTGTACACGAGAACACCACAAGTTGACCTAGAAATTGCCGTTCTTACGATTCAAATAGAAAAGTTAATTTTTAGAGGTAGACCTTGCATATATTAAGTTTTATTACTTAAAGTACTCCGTGAAGACAACACACATTTTAAACGGTAAACCAGAGTTATATGCTGAGAAAAAAAGTGCTTCGCCTCTCCATCTTGCACATTTCTCAAACTTCACAGCCAAACAACCCAAACTTTTTGAAAGCTTCACATTTAAGCACGCTGTGTGCATCTGTAGGCGTCCCGACTAAACCTTATGTTTCAATAAACTCCACGTCCACACTACGCATATTTATTTCATACCATACCAAATTGTGTACACGTGGACAGATTAGCATTGTTTCCCGACCTGGTTTATGGAGAGGGGCACACGGAGTGGACTTGTCCCCACTTTCTTCCCCCTCACAGGTGGCCAGTGGGAGGGGCACATGGAGTGGACTTGTCCCCACTTTCTTCCCCCTCACAGGTGGCCAGTGGGAGGAGTGCATTGAGTGGACTTGTCCCCACTTGACTGCCTCTAAACTGAAGTCGAGGGCCGTAGCCAGCACACCTCTGTACACGAGTACAAACTGATGTAGTAAGGCACATTCATTTCATTTTTTCCATCGGCCTGATTTACCAATTGATTTCCAGGGAAAATAATAATAGTAATCGCTGAATACGCGGCGGTAATCGTGTGCGCACGTCACCGGACTGCCCTTATGTGCCCAGACCGGCACAACTTATGGCAGCCTTAACTGATCGGCACAACTTATGGCAGCCTTAATTAGTGCGGCGGGAATGTGCACGGTGACTCCATGCCAATAAGCACAGCCACGAGCAAGGAAATATAGTAAGCATGGCTTAGTAAATATCTACAGTGATAAGCACAGTAATAAGTACGATGAATAGCAAAGTAATATTTTAATATTTACACTAATATGCACGATAATGAGCCCGAAAATATGCATGGTTATGAACACGGTAATACTCACGGTAATACTCAAGATAATACTCACGGTAATACTCACAGTAATACTCACGCTAATACTTTTGATCATACCCACGGTAATACTCGCGGTTTTCTTCTTTGAATAGAATAATAATTCTTGTCAATAAATATGATAAGTTTTCAAGTGGTTTTCCTCTCTCTTGTGTCGATCATAAAACAGAACAAGAGGTAAAACACTATTATTACTGAATTAGCATTGATAAATATTAATAAACATTAATAGGAATTAATACACATTAATCAAAATTAATATTACTAAATTCGCGTTTCAATAATCGGCCTAAACATTCAAAGCTGCCCTGACGTATTTGGAACAACGGCCATTTGCGTGCAGCTTGATACGTAAACTTTTATTCAGGAACATTGCGTGCAGCTTGCTACGTAAACTTTTATTCAGGAACATTGCGTGCAGCTTGCTACGAAAACTTTTATTCAGGAACATTGCGTGCTCTTTATTTCTCCATCGCACCTCATTCGACGGCACCTCGAGTTGGTACTCTCCCTCGAACTTATGGTTTGTGCTTTAACCTGTTAATGGGTATTGACATCATATGATGCCCGCGCGGTTGTCCCATTCACACGGTCTCTGTCGATTACACAGACCGTGTGAATGCACCGCTGGCCACCTGAGCAGTGAACGTTAAAAGGTTAAGGGCTGGCGAGATGCAGTCGATGTTGTCCATGCGCCTCGGAGTACACACATACATTTCCATTTTAGAGCTCACATCAGGGAAAGACGAGCAGCCGTGCCCCTCTAATTCATTTCCTGCGCAATTTATCCGTTCCATAAATGACGGACAGCACCGTTCCACAAATTGCGCACAGCACTGCTCCATAAATGGCGGACAGCACCGTTTCACAAATGGCGAACAGCACTGCTCCATAAATGGCGGACAGCACCGTTCCATAAATGGCGAACAGCACCGTTTAATAGAAAGCGTGTGCAAGAATGATGTTTCTGAACTACAGTCGCCATTATTTTATCAAGCGAACGATGACTAAAAAAGATGAATGAAAAAAACGTAGTTTGCGTATCGTATTTTTTTGTCCAGTTCAAATAGTTCTCTATTTGAAAAAATATTTTTCAATGAAGATTTATTTCACTCACAATCAAGAGTTTACAGTTCACTGTAAAAGATTTTTCCACCTTCCTAAAGAGACCAAGACAGTCATTGGCCAACGTTTTTAAAGCTATCCAAAAGTAAAATTTTCAAAAGCGAAAATCACTTCATCAAATTTCTTGACAACGTTTCGGTTTAAAACATTGGCCGTCATCAGGTCATTAAAACATTTCAAGTACATCAAACATGAAAGTTCTCATTGTAGTACAGTTTTACGGTATCATAAATACCAATCAAAATGGAGGCTATCTGCTTGCGCGGCTCTTGTAGAGGTCACGGTTCGGAATGTTCAGTTTAGTAATGGTATAGAATATTGAAACCTAGGTATATTTTACGTTTATGTAGAGGTTGTCTCGCTTCATGCTTAATCAAGAGTTTAGTGACTGCAGCCGAGTGTCTACTGAAGCGATGATGTTTTGTAGCCAAAAGCTCACGAATCAAAGGGCTCGGCAGGTGATGCACCTTTGTGTGGTAAATTGATCAGACACATTTGTTCGTTGGATAAAATCAAAGTAGCATACAAATTGAACAAAATTATTTTGAACCTGAAATAACATAAAACAAGATAACATGTATACATTCAGAAAGCAAGAATATTTTTGCTCATTTTTAGTTTTTTTTCGTTTTTACAAGCCGAACAAATGCACCAGATCACTTCGTAGTGCCCTGCACATGACGTTATACAAGAGATAACTTATGTAAAAGTCCTTCTTTGAAAAGAAAGGAAAGAAAGAGAAATTTAGTTTTATCGCATGAACTAAATCGAATGCTAAATTAAACCTAAAACGACTTCCTGTAAACAATCGTTGTGGATTCTATGGTTGGTTGCCATAGTGATAAGGATAAGTTAGTTACAAGTTGCGTTAAGTGATAAGAGTAAGTTAGCTCGTTATAAGTTAGTATTTAGAGCTAGTTGACTGCACAGAGTATCGCGCCGTATACGATCTCCTAGAATGATGAGGCCTTTCTATCATAATTATGCAATGGATTACGCATATTTAGTGTGATAAACTAAATTATGTAGTATGGTGTCAAAAGTATAGGACCGCAAATGATAAAATCCCAACATAACCTCTTAAAAATCATTTTATTTCACTAAATTCTACACATTTTGCAGTAAAGGGTAAACTCAAAGAACTGAACATGCTATAGTCTTTCTACCGTAATTACCCGAGAATTGTTTTCCTTTAATATGCAAAACAAACAAGTGTTCACATTACAGAACCGGAACATAGCCGAGGCTGGAAGACGAGAGAACAACATGAGCTGCCATCAAGAGAAGTTGAGGTGCCCTGCCTACGTCTCCTCGTACCCTCAGCACATCCTCAAGCGTGTGAAGACAATCCCGGTCTCTCGAGCTCCTCCTTGAGCTTGTAATTTGATCAGCGCACTGCTGAGAGAGCGAGAATAATTCCTAAGACGCAAGACAACGCCCAGCAAAAACAGGAATGCAGTTTGACCTCCGTGAGGATGAGGAGCGTTGTGCTGACTCCACTCAACGCCGTTAATAGGATCAACTTATTTTATAAAAGAACAAAGTATTCAGAGAATAGTTGTTCAGATTTTAGGCAGTGTTCATATTCATTCTTACTATTAAACTAAACAAGCATTTAAGACTATACTATATTAATTCTACATCGTTCCACCAGTGGAAGGCTGGATGCTGTAGAGATAATCGTCTCTGACCCACTGGCTTTAATGAGTGACTGTATAAACACTCTCTGACCCACTGGCTTTAATGAGTGACTGTATAAACACTCTCTGACCCACTGACTTTGATGAGCGACTGTATAAAAATCGTGTTTTATTCCTTAATTTTACTTCAGGTTAATAAATATGTGACTTATCCAGAAATGTTTAATTTTATACTTCATAAAGTGCTAGGTCTTGAATATATTTTCAAGTTTTATGCGAAGAATCATGAGTCTGGTTCTTTTATTTATCAGTTTTTATTCATAATGTTTCGTTCAATTTTCCGACACAAATAGATGAACAAACACCCATTATACATAACATATATTGTACTTCTAAAGAAATCTTCCTTTGTTCAAAATGAAAGGCATCTTAAGAAGTCGATTTGTAAAAGGTGCCGCTCTTACAGGACCGAAACAGCCTACCATCTACATAGAAATTTTTCGCAGCGCAGTCTGTCATCTAATTCTCCTTTAGTGGAACAATTCAATTTCTATCTTACTCTCAGCTTAATTTTTTGTTAAGTTGAAGAATAACGATAAAGCCTGAGTCATAAAGAAGTCTTCAAACCAGCACATTGTGACTAACTGTTCGAGTCTTGTTTGCGGACTTCCATTACTACATCGTAAATAATTTGATGACTTCCTGGGAAACAATTGGCTTCGAATTCTGTGACACAACGTCACCTACTTCACTGCAGTTGAGTAAAGAGCTCGCAAGGAGGTGCGAAAGTCGTGGCAAAGCTGTCTTAAATTTTTGTGGAAGATCGTCAACGATTATCGTCGTCGAACAAGAGGGCTCTGTAGCGTAAATGGTAGCATGCATACCTCTTATTCAGGAGGTGCCGAGTTCAATCTCCAGTGGAATACTTTCCTTGAGAGAGGAAGATTAAACCCGACGCTCCAAAAAGACGGCACACCAGCGTGGCCCAGGTTGATATACCTGAACTTTCATAAGGAATCCAAGGACCAGGCTGGGTTTTCGGAAATGCTAATGAACTCCCAGGTAAAATTCCCACGAATTTATGAAACTTACGAACAAATGGGAGATAAATTTACTTGCTTTGGTTCATTGCGTTTTGTCGCCAAAGAATTGGTAGAGCTTTTGAATTGCTGAATTCATGAAGAAATAGAAAAGGATAAAACCTCATAACCCAGATTCGAACTCCTTCTCGCAAGTAAATCAGTCCTAAATTGAACAGAATAGCAATAGAAAGGACATTTTTAGACTGTACGTGTATATAATGTAAGTGTAGGTGTGAGTGTGAGTTGCAAGTTGATGCGTGGATGATAATGTGTGGATGTTGTCTTTATCGTAGTTTTAATACCATTCAAATTTCACTCATCCTTTCTTGATGATAATGTGTGGATGTTGTCTTTATCGTAGTTTTAATACTAGTCATATTTCACTCATCCTTTGTTGATGAAAATGTGTGGATGTTGTCTTTATACGTAGTTTTAATACTAGTCAAATTTTACTCATTCTTTGATTTCCAAATACACAATTTATGAATTATAGTGTTTGAATTATGTTATAAAGTTTCAGTACTTTCAACAGAATCCGGGAATTTGAAAAGTTTGTTCGTGAAGCTGTTCCATTTCACATTAGCTCACCCTTTCATTTTACGCGTCAGGTTTCCGAAAAATCGACTTGTTGCTCGCAGTTACACAATTTAAACTTAGACGTTTATGGTAAAAATTGTCTTGATATAAGTGTTCAACAAAATAGCTCTATTTTCTAGTACATACATATTTTACACTATTCAATCACTTTGAATGATATTACTAGAAGCATCACAGTTGCCACATTTTACGACACAGGTTGCTGTACGCGACGCCTGTCAACCAAGATAGCTTAGAGTCGAGTTTTCTGAAATTTGCGTACGATAATCACGAGCATGAGAGTTATTGTCCGAGACCCTCGCAACCAGACCGGTGTATGGCTGTAAGGTCAAGCAAGCCCTGCAGCCAAATTCGTTGCAGAATCTGTCAAAAAGTCCTGCTAAATCGGCTGCCTGTAGCTCAGGAAGCAAGATGAAATATCAAGTGCTAGACACATGACGTGCAATTGTGCTGCAGGCGCAACAGCTAGGACGGACAGGGACAAGTGTACCAGAATTTTCAAAAATTCAATCCCAATCCTGAGACCCATCGTGTCTCCAAAGAACATTGGATGACAAACTTCTTCAGTTCAACATTTTATTTCAGGGAGAGCCATCCATTGACTTTCGCCATAACTAGCCCTTACGAGAATCACGTTAAATCTTCAAAAAAAATACTGTTGAAACACGAGCTTGCCTCGAGAAATCGTTCCCAGAATAACCCATAATCTGGGTGTAACAAAAGTGCGCGTTCCTAAGTTCTGAACCTAGAAGCCCATTAAAGTAAGATATATGAACTCGAGCTTTCCTGATTTTAGCTAAGGAAGAATGAAACATCAGAGACTGAATCCATCTTCATTTTTTTGGAAGCTTTAAGTTCTTGTTTCCGACTGAAATATGATGTGGACGACTTGAAACCTCAGATGAACTGGGCTTCTTTCGGGCCACTCTGACCTCATACGAATCCAGGACTTGAAAGAAATCTTTCCCAATACCCAAGCCACATCACTTGTTTTTAGCTGAGCCAAAGATGGGTTTATTTTTGAAGGTTTTCCCGTCGATTTGGTTGGTCTGAGGGCATCCTTTAGTTTTTAGAAGGCAGCGCTGTCCCATCAATCGTCCGGAGCGGTGTTGGCTTATTTAATATAATTCTGAGGCTATGGTCCACGCAGCCGCTCTCCCCAGATTCAAACTTTACTCATAATTCAAGAAGCTTCTATCAACGACAGCCCTCTCACAAAAAGCCACGAGAAACTGTCAAATTTAGAAACCTTTACTTTTCGTCAAAAAACCTTTTCCTGGAGGAGGATAAATGAAGGTTATTCTTCTTACTCTACGGAATAAATTAATATAGGAGCGTAAAATGAAGCATCTTTGAGTTTGGTAGACAGCGGTGCAAAAGAACAAGAATAGGAATTAAAATTCACATGATTACTGACAGAGAAAAGAATACGGTCCTCCAAGAAGGGCCATTGGGAAGCGAGCGCGCACAGTTAGCGGATGGCACCGTCCCTGGCGTGAAGACTCATCAGTCCTCACTCATCAGTCCTCACTCATCAGTCCTCACTCATCAATCCTCACTCATCACTCCTCACTCAGCCGTGTGGCGTCCAGTCATGCTGACATTTTCCCCTTTTTTGATGAGTAAATGCCCCAAACTACACATCATATGAATCTAAGGGCCTGACAGAGCTATTGCAACTTATTAATTAACTGCTGCGAAAGTTATGTATCTATGCGAAGGGACAGCATGCGCACAAACCGGCGGCACTCCAGTGTGGCCAGGGCATAGAGGCCCAAACAACTTCAAGATATTCAAGATATTCTATCGCCAGTAATCGTTATCTCTTGTTAGAAATAGCTAATTCACAAAACTCTTGAGAGAACATGCGGTGATACGATCTTCAATTTGATGCTTTAAATCTAATGAATACTTTATTGAGCATCTAAGTTACTTTTTGATCATAAATATCATTTTCTTCGTTTATCTGGACTTGTATAGTCATTGTACGGAAAGAGTTTTAGTTCATAGTGTTTATACTAGTATACGATACATAAATTTTGCTTTGCTATAACCTATCACATAATGAACATAATTTTCACATGTTACCACCGCTCTTGGCATCAGTATTTCTAAAATAAAATTCTAAAGTTTCATACGTATTCCTAACCTGTAATTCAAAAACTTAACAGTCCAACCAAGGACGCGCATTGCACGACTAAGTCTTTGTATTTGATATGAGCTGAATGTGATGTCAAGCACTATCTGCACTATCTTCTGTGCTCAATTTTGACGACTTTCTGAGATCCTCAATCGAAAGAAATATCAACAGTCAATAAAGTTGAGAAAATATCCCACGTTTGATGCTTCAAAAGCGCTCGCGGAAATGCCCAACAAGCTAAGGGAGACAGATTAGAGCTGCATCGCACGTAGTATGATGCTAGTATAGCACGACTGTCATGCATGACGGATCTAGCATTTGTTGTCTCTGTACGAGCTTTCTTTTGACGCCTTCTCCTAAGCAAGTCCATATGGACTACTAACAAAACTCCGACGTAAAAATTTGCCCACTTTTCTTAGCTTCATGACGAAGAAATTTTGAATAGCGTCTGGTAGTTTCTGACTATATAACCTATAATTCGAGGGCACGAAATTTTTCAGCCAATCATGAACTACTTGCGGGATTCATTTTATAAGTTTGAAAGTTTAATCATTCTAGAGTGATGACTAAATGCATATCAATATCTTGCCCAAAAAATCGTAATAACCTAGTCAATGAAAAAAGAAATATTGGCAGGAGAAAAAAATCATGTCTTTTCAGTAAGGATTAGCAAAAGCCAATGTTTTCTGGTACCTCTCTAAATATTCTAGGATCATCTTCGTCCTCTACTAATAGACTTGAGATGCTCAATTTAAAAGAGCGCTTATGGAGAGCTCGAAGTGGGTACCCCCACGCGCGATGCTGAGCTGCCAGGTGTGCGATAAGCCGATAGCCTGAGTGCGCTCCCTGCCTTTCTTGCGATTACCAGCGGTAATGGATGAGCTCCAAGCGGTAGCCGGAGCAAAGTGGTAAAAATAAGTGTGGTCGGGAGCAGATACATTGAAAATCCCGATGCACGACTAACAGAAAGCTTCAAGAGTGAGACAAAATTACCCAGTGCAGAGTAATCAAAGAAATGATCATTCACCAAAAAGGAATCAGAAATCGTTCTCTCAACAAGCTCACTAATCTCGCATATGACACTGTGCCATACGGAGACACCCCTTCCCCCCCCCCGGCCAGTGTAGCCGAACATCTGTGGCGTTCAGAGCCAAATGCGTAATTAGACCCTCAAAGTATGCCTGTTAGCTGTAAAATTCTCCGTACAAGGCTCCGAGCAGGTGTGGACTGTGGATATGGATGAGTTCGGCTTCTAATGTGATGAGGAACATTCTTTCTTCGGATTACTTAGAGGTTTGGACTCCAAGACCCGGATCGCGTTGGTGTGCCGCCTTTTGTAAGAGTGTCGAGTTTAATATTCCTCTGCTAAGGGAAGCACTCAGTCCGAAATCGAGCCCCGGACCTCCTGAAGAGGAGAGAAACACGCTACCACTTGCGCTGAATATTAATTATTTAGAACACAACCACTGCAAGATTGACGCATACCATTCATTTTCCTGAACTTGTCCTTTGATTTCTCTGTCACCATTGTTCGTCTGGCCCACCGTCTGTAAATTTTGACCATGCTGCTTCGGAGTTCCAGGTACCTCATCTGTCAACACGCTGCAGCAATCAAGCGAGCGCCAGGGCTTCCTTGTCAGCTACGTGCGCCCACGTCATAGTCCAAAATTACCCAGTGATGAAAGGCACAAATTTCCCGGAACTGTCATCTACCCTGAGAGCAAAGCTGTCATTACTGCAGAGGCACGGAAAGAAGATCTATTTAGAGCTCCTGAAATGCGTGCAATCATGAATGAATGACTCGCATGAGATGCAGGATACATTAAGATCGGAGAACAAGACTGCTTTTACTGAGCTTTCATCGAAATTTAACACGCAACAATTTCACCACTCATGACAGACCCCCTCGACTGCTTGGCGACTCTTCTTATTGCAGTTAGCTGCCTTACATGTCTGAAACAAATATATTTTGGTTACATTAGATTTTCTTCCTGACTATCCAAACGACCCGCGCGCGCTAGCGGAAGCTGACGAAAATACAAATTTATTTCAAAGAAAGGGGTCAATTTTTTTGCTATTAGCCACGAAAGACTTGCTAGCGTATCTCACGGCACGCAGATGCGGTGCTTCAGTAAATTGTAGGTTGACCTCAACTAGCTGTCCTGCTTTGTTACTATGTACCACGTAATAAATTTCTTTACAAGTACAATGATTTTTTTTCGCCAAATTCACATTAGACGTTTGCAGAACTCTTTACAACCGTACCTACTACATTTCATAGAACTTGTATTTTTTTAATTGGGAACGTCAGATGTTAGGGGATTGCATAATAAGCAAATGTTGAACTGTACTTTTTCAAGAAAGAGTTAAACTGAGTCTAGTTACGAAATATGGTTCCATCTCTCCCCTACAACTGAACTTGAATAAATTCTTTGTAACTTTATACTTCCTAAATAGCTTTGGAACCTCATCTGAAACGTTCAAACACAAATTAAAAACACGTTTGCAAAGATGCTTCACTGTTATTACAGACATAGTACTTATTTTCCGTTTGTGTGTGAAATTGTTTTAACCTCAGTAAAGAACTTTCACGGGATATGGGATACTCCATCGTTCTACAGGTAGAGCTGTACGCGCTGTGCATCTCATAGCAGCAACAGCACCCGTCATACGTCACATACGAGTACGCTGGCGGACCGTACCCAAATTATATATATACATATATGTATGTACAATAGCTTCCGCATTGTGAAAATTCTGAGAGACTTCGTTCAGTATGCCATTCATATTCATTTTATATCTTGCAGAAATGAAATTTATTTTTTTGACCTGTGTATTCGATGTAGCAGATCTGATATTATAAGAATTAATAGTTTAGAATCTCTTCGTATTATCACAAAGAAATCTCAAATCCTTTCAAAACTATACAAATGCTTATCTACTCACAATTAAGAATTCTATAAAATTAGACGTTTTTCTAGAAAATCTTGTAGCTTTCTTACAGTCATGGATTCTTCATTTATCAGTAATTACAAGTTTTATTCAAAATACTCAATCAGAAACATTAACAGCTTTGTTTTACGCTATGCTTTGTCTAAATGAAAGAGCTCAATTTTAACCTTAACAGATTCATAAAGTGCTGTAATTTGATACTCGTTTTTAGGTTAACAGGCATAACAGACAAATATAATAACCAACGCAGTTTAACACTAAAACTCTCTATTGTAGGTACCCAATAAATTCATACATCAAGGGAATACAACCTCTTCACAAATATGATAACCAATGCAGCTTAGCACTACCACTCCCCATTTTGGGTACTCAATATTGTCATAAATTAGGGGATTAGAACCTCCGCCCAAAAAAGTACGCCCCTGACGTCACGTGGTGACTTCCTGTGGCGCACGAATTGGTTTCTGCGCAATTTGGAGCGCGAATGGAGACAATTCCACGAGCTGTTTCGAGATTCGTAAATACAGGCTCAAGCATGAATAGGAGAGGTTATTATTTCGAACATATTCGCATCGACGTACGACGGATCTTGTGACCCAAAGTGTCGTATTCATAGCATCAATATTAAAGTTTATACAGTTCCAAGCATAAGGCTGTGTTACAAGCAAAAACAATGTTGCAACTATATATCGTAAGTTCCTAGAGCATGGCGCCAAAACGTTCTTGTTCATGAAGATCTTTCAATATATTTCCTAAGAATGTTCTATGTACCTACCAATATTATTAAATTCCTTCGTAATTTCGCATGTGATCGTAATGTGCGGCCAGTATTTTTAGTCCGCGTGTCAGCCACAGCTACAAATCAACTGCAGCACTTTTTTAAATTACGTTCGCAGGTACTGCAAATGAGCTGAAATGTCACTTTTTTTTTCAGCATGTACGAATAATTTCAAAATCTAATGGGTACCGTTACAAATATCAGCAAAACTTCCGCTGACATCCCTTGCTCTAGTATGTACATAGCAAAGTTAGCCCTGTAACACATACATGCAAACTAGCGAGAAAATACTCCGACTTTCCCCATACGAAGGTAGAGCCATACCATCGTTTTGGGCTGTTGAAGTGAATAAACGTCGTTGTAAATTAGATGAAGCTGCAGTAGTACTGCTGAAGGAGCGGCGCCTGACCAAATGCCGAGACCTTGCGAAGTTTCTAACAATTCAAACTCTCTTCACAACCAACACGATACTGCATGTAAGTTATTGAACAAGTATTCTAGGAAAGGGTGAACTTTTATGATATCATAGCTTGAATGCCGAAACATATGTGTATAATTTAGAGTATCCAGCATCAGCAGAGTGCGACTCATATTACTGAAAAACGCAGTGCGACTCGAGTGGAAAGGCAGATTAGTAACGCTAACGATGGGCCCAAGCACTCCAGCCACAAAGGATCATGAGACTCAGCCCAAGGGACCG
>VOMN01106243.1:0-14677 GCA_014899125.1 Orchestia grillus | reverse complement strand
TCGAAGAAATTCACCTTCGACTATTATCTTGAGCCATACTGTAAAGCAGAATTACGCTACTGGAAGCAGGTTAGGTAACATTCTTAGTGATAATCAGCGGTCAAATTTTATTATTTAAACAACTCTTATGTCAGACGTTCCTCTCGCCTTCAAGCTGAGGAGGCCGCCATTTCAATAACGATTAACGAACTTTTTATGAGCCAAAACGTTCTACTTGCTTCACAGAACGTAGCAACACTTCTAGCACCGACTCCCTCACCTCCAGAATCGTTCTTTTTTTTGGCCGAGATGGCCAGGAGGCGTGAAGACGGTTGCCGCTCCGTCAGAGTCTTGGTGTTGTGCACGGCAGGGTACGACGGCACGAAGGTGTCGTCGTGCTTGTCGTTCTGTTGGTACGGCAGCTCTCCTTCACTCAGGTCCTGACCGGAGTCATCAACTGAACATTAAAAATGCGACGTGTTGTTAATGTACGATTATAATTATTTCCCAATTTTACTGCCGCACCCACCTTAAGCTATCTCAGCAGTTAAGTTCAGTGGGTGATTAGTTTTAATTCTTTGTCGACCTTATGGATCACTCGGTCCCGTTTCGTGAGGATGCCGATATTTTTTTGTAAAGCTAAATGCAGTTTTATTGCAAAAATAATTTCATCGTTATAGACTGAATAAGAAAAAAAGAACTATAATTACCTAAGACGTTTTTTCAATCCAGAATGAAACACAATACAAAAGTACGTAATTTCGATTTAAATCAAAATAAAGATTTAAATTTAAGAAAATAAAGATTTAAATCAAGTAAAACTAACACAGAAATCAAACGATGCTAAAATGACTACCAAGAAAGTCAAAAGCCATTTGCAGTTTTTGTTTCGCTAAAAATTAGATTTTCTTAACCAAAAAATTGACATCCCTTGTGAAAAATAATGAATATTTGAACAAACAACAGACCACGATATCATCCACAAACGAAAAAAAACCTACAGTAGCAGAAAAAAGTATAAAAGTGTCAATACATCTATTTTACGCACCTTCTCTCTTCTGACGGCACATCGATGAAATCAATGCCATGCGTTATTGCCCTACAATAAGTTTGCATACGATATTGCTTCATTATTAATTTCCGGTTATTGCCGTTAGTCTTTGGAAAACTATATGCAACGGATATATCACAACACCTAAAAAGTTAAACGAACAGCAAAGTAGCGGGAAATTACTGCTTCTTAACGCACAAATAACGGTTGAATGAACAGAGCTATCACGTAAATGAATGAACTCTCGTCACTGACCGTCAGAAAGTTTTTTCTTTTTGGGACGATCGGGGAAGTCTTCGTCATCGTGTTCAACATCGTCTTCGTATCCTTCCTTCATTTCTTCGACCACTTCAATGTAATCCAACTCGGCGTAGTAATCGTCTCCTCCTGAGATTTTCGTTCCCTCCTGCAAAGAAAAATTTGCCTCGTCAGCATCCTGCGTACCGAAGAATGCACTTGTAGAAAAATCGTTGGACCGTATGACCACTTAGGAGTAACGCTGTTTTTATGTCTGGGTATTATTTTTCGCACCAATAAGTACCTTAAAACGAGTCAAATCATTTACACTAATATCCGAACACTGATTTAGCGTCACACTTCGTCACCTTCATGGGTCAGAGCTTCTCTTCCACCCAACAGGTACACAAGACTAGCCCGCAAGGTTTGCCAATATTTTACTACTTAGGCAACATAGGTCGACTGAATTGGACATACGTGGTTAGCAACTGCGTCAATGCACATTTTGCCCACGTAGACACAAAGACGTACCTGGTTAGCAACTGTGTCAGTGAGCATTCTGCCCACGTAGACACAAAGGAAGCTGCCCCGCGGAACATCATGAAGTGTCCGTACCCCCCAGCCACGCCTTGCCGTCCTGAAGAGCTGCAGTTTGATGCGCAGGGGGTTTTGAACGACTCTATTCTGGCACGTGTGGCGGCACGAGCACCTAGTTTTGGCAAATAGGCAAATAAATACAGTTTACCATACACTGCTGACACGTTGGATCCACACTGCTACGCTCATTTGGCTTTTCAAGTGTTTAAATATTGAGAAAATCAAAATGAAAGAGCATTGTTACCATCCTATACATAAGGAATATGACGTCTAGAACCTCTCATGACATGCCATTTTATACTAAGAAGCTTAAGTACCTAGCAACTATTCAATCTCAGTAGCACAGAATATGGTTTCTTCTGAACTAAAAAAGAGTGAAGTGATCCATTTGGATTCACTCACAGAGCGTCGCACTGCCCTTAGACATGCTGTAGATGCAATACAAAGCTGGCGAAATAAGCAGCTAAACGAGAGCGCTTACAGACTTTTTCCTATTTCATCCCAAGATATTGGCTCATTAGAACTGTGAATATTACCAGGGCCGCTCACACCCTCTGCGTAGTTGTTGCGATTTCTAATGCACACTGTCTCAACTCCTCCGCATCTGATTTTGTCATACAAAGTTTCCTCTCCCTCCATCCCTCTTATACATTGTAATCTCTCTTTCCCCCAAACACTTTTTCCTTCTTCGAATAGTTACTTTCCTGCCTATAACTGATGGCTTATTCTATCATTAAGCTTAAGATTGCAAAAACAATGCCTTAAAATATGTATTTTTACTGTTTCAATAGATTAGGAAGAATATATATTATTAATAAAATTGTTAGACCCTTGATTGAATGATGAAGTAGTTTGACATCAAACCCCCCCACGTCTTATTTATGACCATACGAATTGAATACCCTAGTCTTCAATCTAAAAAGATAAATATGAATTACATGTTCTTTTTAACAAATCTTACGGAGAGTTTTCCGGGAAATTATATGACATACTGTCAGTTTCCATAAAAAATAAAGGTCTCAAAGCCCATTTTTGAGTGCGTAAATTAATTCACTAACTCAACGCTCAGTTTTCATATCAGAATAGCACGCTAGACCAAATTTCACACCATCATAGATTGAGAACATACATAGCAGAAGGGCGTGCCCGTCTCTTCAAACCACTTCTTTATTTTATGTTAGGTTTCACTCGCACAATCGGATATCTTTCCTCATGTACGGAAATTACTAGCCTTAATTGCCTCAAAATATGCACCTACATAACGTTGGACCTAACGCTATTCTACATAACTTTTGTTTCATGCAATGAAGATTCGTTTCCTAACTCCTTGCACTGCAAAGGAATAGAATATACCCATTATTTCTATGGAATTATGGCTTTTGTTTAATTCTCGTATTAAATTTATTACTGGCATAATATTGAGCATACGGAAATTTGAAAATTCATCAACCTGACCACAAAAGTAAAATTCTAGCACTAAAATATTCTTTACATTTCGTACAATTACAAAGAAATGGGAAATTATGGTTTCAACACAGGGGGAAAAGAGCATTAAAATTTCGTTACATAAAGGAATTAACATTTTAGGCACGGATTATTTTGCAAAACATTCTCAACGTTCTCAAAACTGAACCCTCAAAGCAGCCGACGATCGGCGAGAGACCGGCAGTGTTTTGCAATTAAACAACTCAATCGTCTCATTTTGCCTCACCTAATTTTGAGTGCATTGCACGTCCAATGTCCACGGCACAAAAAACTTCAAAAGAATCAGTCGCAAGCACAAGTCACCTGGAGTTACACTCGAAAATGCCAGAAGGCACTTGCTCGTAGAGGCGCCTGTGGGTGTAGCCAGGCTCGTTGAGCTGCAGACCAGACGGCAGTCGCTTGTTGCTCTCCAGCGTCAACTGCCAGCACTCGCAGCGAGTCTTGTCCTGCGCATGTACCAGCTCTGTCAACTTCATGTTGTAACGCCTCCATCAATACAATGTAGTTATACCTCCTTCAGTTGAATGCAGGGATACGTTCATCAATAAAATGCAGAAACAGCTCCAATAATACGATGCAGAGATAACTTTAGCAATAGAACACAAGGATATTTCTCTCGATATTACGCAGGAATACCTCCGATACAATGCTCAGGTACCTCCATCAACGCAATGCAGAGATAAGTCCATAAATAAAATACTGGGATATTTCCATCAACATTACGCAGATACCACTATCAATGCAATGCAGAGATAACTCCATTAATACAAAGCTGAGGTACCTCCATCAATACAGTACAGGGAAACTTTTATTATAAGATATAGTAATACCTGCATCACCACAGCCAATCAAAGGACGTTTCTACATATTTTAGCAAAAATTTAACCGTTCGCCAGAAGCATGCTCTCAGATAGCGATATATTAAGAAAAAGTAGGACATAATCGATGCCTAAGAGCTCTGATCTTGATTGAAAAACAATCTTTTGCCCACCAGGTTAGATCATGTCAAGCTCTACAAGTTGAAGTGCAGTATCTCATCAAGAATAAATAAACCTGAAGTATTCATAAGTAACGAATTTAAAAAATTTGAAGAGAAATGTAGAGCAAGAAGCTGCACAAAATAAAAACAGTTCTCATGATAGAGGACTTCTATCAGCTACCCTCCAACGAAAAGAGTGAATATATTCTAAGAAAAGATAAAGTAACCGGCAGTCATCGGTGCAACAACAAAACTCGAGGAATAGACATCGAGATCACTAGTAAGAAAAACTTCTGAACCCTTATTTATAAAATAAGCCTCTTCGTTTTCTGACGCAACGGATGGCCACTTGGTAGTCTTCGGTACAGCAACGAAACACATGTAGACATTGAGATAATTCACTCGAAGGCAACACCTTAGCACTGAAGAGGAAGAGCCTCTTTGTATTTACACAGCATGGAACTTTGGTAGAAACCCACGGATAAACCAGTTGCCTCATTCCCGTTGCCATGTTCCATTTTATATATTGTATTCCATTTTGACCTTGTGGATTTTTTTTCTGCAATTTTATTCTATTTTGACCCAAAGGATTTTTCCTTCTACACATTTTATTTTACCTTAGACTAATGAATTTTTACCTGGCAGTCATCGGTACAGGAGCAACAGACAAGGAAGTTAGTGTCAAGGTTGAGGGGCACTTCGGGCGCGGGCTTGCGGGTGTTGCAGTACTCCAGGGGAAGGGGCGGCTCTTGCTCCAAGGAGTTCACCACACTGATGGGCATCGGCTCCACGCCCTGGCTGAAGTCCTGGCAACGTGAAAAGTTTTTGCAAATTCATTATCAAGAAAATTACGTAGTTTTTATTTATACACATATGCTTAAAAATTCTTTAAACTTTACAGAGACCATTAAATTCCATTTAGATTATTAATTTCTCTAATTTAAGAACTCTTAAAAACAAAATTATTTACGTTGGCAGGCTCACAGAAAATACCAGACCATAGTTAATTAACACAACAAACTCGGTCATTCACACAAACATTGTAGCATAGGCCCACTGAGTTTTTTATGATAAGTACTTATAGTGAAAAGTGGCGTGTGAACTACACAGCACTCATTGGCTTACCCTTTCTGTGTCACATGAGGGGTTCCGACCCAAGACTCCTGCTCCAAATGGTGACACTGAAAGTCTCATCACAGATGTGGGTCCAAAAGCCTACCAACAGAATGAGTGTAAATATAATGAAAAGACAAAACGTTGAAGTATAGGAGGGGTGAAAATAACAGCAAATATATCAAAAAGTACAATCTTTCTACATGTTGCACCGGTTACCTCAATGACAGAATAATCGAACGCGAAGAAACAAAAAGATGAGAGCTGAACAGGCTCTGATGAACAAAATACAAAAAATTACACCCTCTGGAGACCCTCAGTACTAGTTGGCCCTGTTACACGCATCAAGTTTATTTTTAACCCTTTCACACCCTAATTGGGACAATGCATCCCAAGTGTTTCAAGTAAACCCATTATGATATATAATCCCATTATCAAATACCGTTGGGACAAAAAAAAACACCTGTAACCTAATCTAAGGAAGTGGGAATTTCTTAACTAATTTTTCAAATATCCTAGACTTACGAACAAGTACTACATGCCATGAGTTTTATTTTCTCGAAAAAAGAATCGGTAGTGAAAGGGTAAAGAAATATGAACGCTCTCATTTAATGATACGGAGCGCTATGTTATTAACTTTAAGCTCTCTGAATGAAAGGGAGCGCCAGTTACCTTTTGAAAAGCTGTGGAGTTGTAGTGCTACGTTAGTGTGTATAAGATCAGTCGAAAGGGCGTAAGACAGCCGGAAAACACTTTCATTCTAACGCTAATTAAACAAAATATACACATGCGGAGACCACACCTTTGTCCAAGAAGTTTCTCGTAATTGGTCTTGAATGAGTTCCATCGAGACACAGATGCCAGCCGCCCATAGAAAATTTTACTGTATCCTTGCATCCCATAACATTTATAGTGGTTCTATATTTTTAGTGTTTTTTTCCATTTTACAGGGGTTCTCAATTTTAACACACGCAGCCCATAAAAATTGTTCACTGTATCCTAGCAACCCCTAAAATTTAATGTTACTGAATGATAAATGAGCTCAATATAATATACCGCGATAAGCTACGCGACAACTTTAGCACAGTCGTGAACGGGTGAAAAATTGTTGTAAATAAATTTGCTCAAAAAATGGTAGGGATAACAAGGTTTGAAAATCATAATCACTGTGAACTCAGTGAGCAAGCAATTTAAGCACAGTTTGCTGCGAACATATTAGTTCAACATTAAAACCCGGCCAATTAATCACACTTATAGCTGAAGTTACTGTTACATATGCCCTGCAATCTCCTGTCTCAATACATAGACACGGCAAACTTACAGCCAGCGTGTAGAATTCTTTGTTGGGGGCCCACTCGTTGATGACATCTATAGTGAGATCAAACGAGAAGAAATCAATCTCCAGCTTCGAGTGCGTCGTGCGGAGGTACACAAAGAGCTCGTCGATGTTGCACACTCGGCGGCAGCAAGGTGTTACGTAGTAGACACTACGACGCACCAACGCCTTCTTGCGCAGACGCACCAACTGTCTGCAAGATGTACATACTTTTCATGGACACGAGTTAATGGTCGAGATCCGAAGCAGAAGCACTGTGTTTTGAGATTCTATGAATGCTTAAAAGCTTTTCATCCGAACGGTGGAACATTTTGGTCCCAGCCAAATAGCATCGTCGCAGGAAACATATTTACGTCAAGCACAGGACAAAGCTAAGAACGCTTTCAACATGTAAAAGAGGGAAATAATAACAATAATATTTTAACACGCGAGTCAGAGGCCGCCGTGAAGCTTTTGTGACAAGATGAAGACTTTAATTTTGAAATAACAGAGTTTGTTAACCTTAAATACAGGGCATCCCACGAAAAACAGAATCCGAAATGAAAATAATAATAATTTAAAAACCATTAGCTACATTTCTATTCTGTTTCGACCACAATCTTCGTTGAACGCTCATTCTACTCCCTCTCAAAACACTGAGAAATTGAAAGAAAGAATCACTAATGAATTCAATGCACTAAAAAATGATGGACAGTTAGTCAAACGAGTTGTATCATCGCTGCGACCAAGAGCTCTACAGCGCGGGGACAGAAATGGCCGACACGTGGAAGGAATTGGACCTTAAAACACCTTCACAATATTTTTAATGAAACAATTTACTACACAGGAGTTGTGAGGACTTCTTTTCTAAGACTTAAAACAAGGGTAAATGTGGCGGATAGATTTTATTGACTGACTTTCCAAAATGGAAAGCGCAAAAATGTTTCGTAGAGAATTCCGTAGAGTAATTACAGGTAAATATTTTTGAAGATATTCTATCAAAACGTATAACACTTGTTAAAACTGTTGAAATGCGTTTAACGAAGAATATAGTCGAAACAATAAAAATGCAGCAAATAGTTTATGAGTTACATTATTTTCATTTTGGGTTCCGGTTATCATGGGACACCTTGTATGACAGGCGTTTGAGAAAACCTTTCAGTTTTCATATAATTTCATTCTGCTGGAACAATTAGATCAAATGAATGTTCTGTGAACAACTGCTACAAAAGGCAATATGTAACGTACATAGATTCAGTGTAACATACAAAGCAGAATACGTTAGGAAACGAGAAAAATTATGTGACTGTCAAAATCAAATGAAAGAGTACATTTCTAACAAAAAAATTCAACGTAGCAGAATAAAAGAACAAATTTTTGGTAATCAACGGCAGCTGTATACCAGTTATAAAGTTGAATGAACTCCAGACATTATATTTGACATTTTTACTAGCCAAATGATAACATTCTCATTTCCAGATGCCTCAGAAGCCATATGATACTCAATATCATATCACCCGTAGATCCAGATATTTCAGAAGCCTTGATACTCAATATCATATCACCCTCAGATCCAGATGCCTCAGAAGCCATATGATACTCAATATCATATCACCCTCAGATCCAGATATTTCAGAAGCCTTGATACTCAATATATCACTCTCAGATTCGAACACTTTTGAAATCTTTTCATACTCTAGAGTCTAGACTCAAGTTCGTGAATAGCTTCGAATACTAGCTCACTCCGTGCTAGATAGCCAACCTGTTTTTGGGTCAGCGGCATGCCATTACAAGAGCACGTGTAGGTATCGAGGAAAGATGTTGCAAAACTAGGGACTAAATTGTGTACAGCTTTACAAATTCTGGCATAGTTTGCATTTCAACAGCAGTAGAGTCTCAAATAGTCGATAAAAACGCAAAATAAAGTGGTAAAAAACACACAAGCAAAAATACCTGGAAACGAGGACATTCGCACGCTCTAAAAATGGCTACCCAAACTACGACCCAAATAACGGAATTTTGAGGATACAAAAGGCAAAGTGAATTGAATATTAGGGGTACCGAAAGCCAACACTCACAAAAATGAAGGGCACCCAAGGCCTACACTCACAAAAATGATAGGCACCCAAGGCCTACACTCACAGCAAAGTTATATTCTGTCAACAAAATTCATCGTCGCAACAATGAGGGGTGCCAAAGGCGGCCTACATTCACAGCAAAGTTCTACACAGAGGAGTTTTTATTTTACGAACGATGATTCAATAATACCAAGTTTTACAAGCACCTAGTCCCCCCAGAACGCAAAAAAAGAATCTCATCGTCCAACACTCGCCGAAGAGTTAAGTAGTCCGGCAAAAAGGCGCACGTCACAATTGGACTTGTCATAGGATAACATCCTCAGCACAACCCTCCGCACAAACACTGACACGGATGTGTTCTAGACTCGCAGTTATTAATAAATATTTGATTTACTTTGCCACACGCTAGCTTGTGCGCTGGAAAATGTTAGCATCGAAAGATGAAAATATTTTTTACTTGCATTAAGGTGAGCAAACATTTAGCTCTTCAACTCGCGAATTATTTTATGAGTATTTAAAAATAGAACCTTATTATGTGATAAAATAAGACTGCAAGTTCCCTTGAAGGGTTAACCCTGTCAGCGACAGGACATCGCACCTCCGCCAGACAGCACGATGGGGATCAGCAGCGGCGAGATGTTGCGGTTCCTCTTCAGGAGCTCCTCGCCCTTTGCACCGCCCACACAGACAGACCCGCACTGGTGGGGCCGGAAGCGACAATTCAGAGGAGGGATTTGGGCTTTCAGAAACGACCAAATAATTATTACACAAAATTTTACGATCATACAGGTCGTGATCAATTTACAATCGCGATTGGTTTTGACCGACGGGTCATAATTCGGTCTATAACAAAATGAGCGTATGTATATTAAGTACACTGTGTAATTGAATTATAATCAATGCTAACCCACACTCCTTTACATGAGTATTTTGGTGGAACGATGGTAGGCAAGGTCAAAGCTCTCGAAAAGTAAGGTTAAATAATATAATATGAATATTTTGTGCACAATCGCTATCGGAAGGGCGCAAAACTTTAGACGTGTTTGCTGTCACTTTAACACAATGCCGCACCGACGTGCTCAGCTCTGGAGGGCCTCATTTATGTTCATGGTTGGAAATTCGGTCCATCGTAGGTCGGAAGTCGACCATAGCCTGCAGCAGCAGCAACATATAGGCACGAGAACGTAGCATTGCGTACAGAAAGAAGCAAGAAAATCAGCACATCGATGACGAGGCCGCTGGAAGTGACCTACACAGTGCGGTCCATGTACGGACTCGTGAGAAATGCTGCAGTACCTTAGCGCCCCCTGTACATCACACACATGTGTGACGAACGCAGCAAATGAATGGAATTAGTGAGCGACACTTAATAATTAAATAATACGAGTACGTGTACAGAAATAGTCTAAGCATATCTGTATTTCTAAACAATTTACATGAACCACTGGGTTAGCAAGGCAAAGAATGAAAGAGCTACAACTTATATATATTTTCGGTCAGTAGTACACTTTGTTAGCAAGACAAACACCGATCCGAAGCCTCGTTAATTACCTTAAGAGCAGGAAAAAGGCTTACTTTGATGTATCCCGTCTTTTACTGCTGGATTTTCTCGATAAGCTCTTGTGGCGGCGTTCCAGGCCGCGCTGCCGTGCTCTTTTTAGCCACGGACCTGTTGGCCAATGGGGCGGCTGGGCTTGCAGCGACTCCTGGTCGAGGCAAAACATAACTTAACTTCACGCCGCTTTCACCTAGGCATTTTTGAAATAACATATCACACAGCCTCCACCCACGCATTTTAAAATAACATCTCATCACACTGCCTTCACCCACGCATTTTAAAATGACGCCTCAATTTCACACTGCTTCTAACCAGCCATCTACAAATAACTTCTCAACTTAACGATGGTTTCAGCCACGTACCTGAAAATTAATTCGACTTTAGGTAAAAAAAATTCCGTTATCGACCGTGACCATCGGTGAGACCAACGATCTACGGTTCCTCAAACCAATAGGTAAAACCATCAAAGTATAACGAAGTGATGGGGGCATGACTTCGATTAGAAGAGAGAAAAGATTGAATTCCATCAATATGCTTTCTGCATATCTGAGGTAGAATACGTATGCTTCATTTATATTTGTGTGATTAAAGAATACAGATGAGAATACAATAAATATCTTACAATAACGGAACTGCATACATAGAAGGTATAGAAAATGGAAGTACCTAACCACGAACTTCAAAAGAACACAAAGCCGACGCACACTGAGTAAGAGTTCCATCGTCTTCTTTTACATTGCAATTGTTCTTTCTGAGGCAAAAACGGAAGAGCCCAAAGAAGCAAACTGTCGCGTTTCGACAATGGACATTAGAATATATTTTTTTGCGAGCATCGAAGGTGCAGCCGTTCAAACACTTGAATAATAAGTGGTTTGGAAGTACTTGGAAGCAGTTCGGGTATCCCATCACAAGCCACACTGATGTGCCGCCTTTTTTAGGCATGTCGTGTTTTGATCTTCCTTTCGCAAAGAAAATTCTTCGTCCGGGGTATCGAACCCGGCACTCCCTGGTTAGGAGGCCAGCACCCCCTGGTTAGGAGGGCAGCACTCCCTGGTTAGGAGGCCAGCACTCCCTGGTTAGGAGGCCAGCACTCCCTGGTTAGGAGGCCAGCACCCCCTGGTTAGGAGGCCAGCACTNCCTTTTTTAGGCATGTCGTGTTTTGATCTTCCTTTCGCAAAGAAAACTCTTCGTTCGGGGTATCGAACCCGGCACCCCCTGATTAGGAGGCCAACACCCTATCACTTGCGCTAAGAAGTCGTGTCATGGATAGTTTTAAATAACTTCGACTTGGACTGGAGTTATTGGGACTAGTTTTGTATAACAGGCTCGACATATTTCTCAGCGTAGTGCTGAAATCCAAAAACGTTCTCCAGGAGCCAAACGGAAACGAAATCACTTTGCACACAACACGAATTAGAGAGTTGGCTCAAAGTTTTAGAAGCAGAGAAAACTTTCAGATAACAATCACATGCACTGAAGACAGAGTCGACTTGCATTGGCCCTATTACAACCAAATTATTTTAGCAGTAAATAGTGGTGCAGATCACAGCGCGGCAGTGACTAGGACTGTGTCCTACCTAAAGAGGCTGGAGCATTCAGTGCGGACTTTAGAGAACGGGGAATCTATACACCAGGTGTGTTCGTTCACAGAACCCCCTGCGCATAAAAATACAAAGTTGCGAAGTAATAGGAAGAAACGCCAAAAAAGAGATAGCGAAGATTGTGTGAAAATTAGAAGGAGCAAAGTGGGCACGAAGAATAGACGTCTCGAATGCTAACCCTATTGCCTATACTATGCCACCTGAAGAAGAATTTATCTTACTTTTAGTAATAAGACTGCTTAGCTCATACGAAAAACTCGCCGCAGTTTCATACATACATACAATAAGACTGCACTTAGCTATACACCAAAAAACTGGCAGTAACCTTATGAAACGGTTCCACATAGTACCACTGGCCCTCTTATAGTTAAGAAGTAGCTTGAAGATTTAACCCTCTAGGGACCAAATGAACTGGGCGATACGGCAGCATTTAGCTCAGTGCGGGTAACCTAGCAGAAAACCTTCAGCTTAGCATGTGTGTATGTGCAATATGGCTACATTCAAACCATTAAAAAAACTGGCAGCATTTTTATGTAAAGGAATCTTGAGTTAAACACAGACGGTGAAGAGTTAAAACTCTATACGCAGTTGGATGTTACTGCACTACCAAGAATGGATTGTTGGGTGATGTTGCTGAACAACCAGGGATAGATCAGCCCCGGTTCTCGCACGGCCTGAAAGAGCATACTTAATTTTAGATAATGGGCGAGGACATCAGCAGTACCTAGAGCTGCGGGGACGTGGGGGGCCTGCGGCCCCACTGCAGCAGGTGGCGCCGCGGTAGCCACAGGTATCTCTGCAGGGGGAGGGGCTACGCTGTCCCGGGTCGGCGGCACTGGCGTTAGAGAAAGCATTTTTTAAATATTATTATACTAGCAGAGTACGGTACCTTGCACAGCACTTGTGGAAATTACGATGAAGAACAGATCTATGAGATGTCTCGATTTCTAATACAAGGAGTCTAATTTCCAGATCAACAAAATAATTCAACTGATCGTTTCTGAAACCTGATTGTGGTGCTATTCTGTTCGTTTTACCCTACATTCACCAAACGAAGCGTTTAACAATTGCTGACGTTTCATCTTAAACAGAGATTCTGTACTACATGTATTCTCGTGGCGCCTGCATCATGGGTTGGATAAAAATCCTATGAAAATTAGCGGACGGTAATAAAGCTATCAATCTAAACTTGTCCACCACTTTTATTATTGAAGGTTTAATTTTGAATTGCTAAGTAGAAGCAATAAGGAAATAAATGAACAGACACGTCAGGGTGTTATCATTCATTTTCTCAAAATTATTGAAACAAACTTGAAAACGTGAAAAATAGAGAACAGCTTCAGCTTAAAGTCGAGAACAACCGTAACGAGGAAGTGGGATGAAACACAAGGCAGTTCCTGAGATCTTCCAGCAAAGCAAACACTCCTTAAAGCGCATTATTGTTGACTTATAATAGCGATACAGCTCATTGAAATATTTACGTCATGATAGTAACATAGCTTATTAGAAATTGTTGTAATTGTTACAAGTTAAAAAATCGCATAATAAAAGAGAATTTTCGTAATAATGTCAAGATGAAAATATAACCCCCATAGTATTCGGAAGAAATCTAAGAGATCCGCAATGGAGCGCACGCGTATTTATCATTCATTATGATGTTTAGAAATGTAGCTCCTTGATATATAGTTATAATATTTGCTTAGTTCGATAAAAATGGTGAATAAATTACAAGATAATTCAAACATAAAGATATAATAGGTACATAGTTCATGAAAACATGGTTATGAAATGAGGCCCCTAGAAACGTACGGTACATAACGTCACTTTTTAATAACGTCAGAAAACGACCTCAAAATTTAGCAGTGAGGCGTAGAGGTGAGAGTCACCTCGACTTACGTTGATTTTCAACTATTTTGCGACTCTCTTTCGGTACTTACGCCTCACTCTGCAGACAGAGAAAGGTTTAGGGATGAGAAAGGCACACACAACTCATTTTCGCTATATGTGGCGCTTGTACCGTATGATTCTTGATGCTTCATATATAAACACATTTTTAATTAAGAAACAATTGTAATAGGCATTTAAGTCACTAAAACTCAGTTACATTAGTAACCAAAACTTAGTTCCACTTCTCATTACGACAGAATTCAATAAAGACGGTCACTTGATTGGCCTTGAATACAGAGCACTCACCAGACGTGCTGGCTGGTGTGGGCAGGATGTTGTCCTGGCCAAATGTGCCATACTCCACCACGTGCCCCACTTGCTGAAATGGGCCAGACGCTTGTCGAATTACATTGTCAACATTTTCACTACCAATAAATCATGAATGAGCGACAGCTGTACTTTCAACAAAGCTTGTTTTTAAATAAACCCTTGGTCATAGCTGCTAAGTAAGAATTGTGCCTCCTGGTAGCGAATGTGTTAACACACCTTCACTGCATCGTGCACCACATTAAGTACACGGATAATTCACGAATATTCATGGCTAGTTTTCGACAAACTCTAAATTTTCAGCATCGTAAACTCATTAAGAGTTAAAAAAAAAAACACTGACACGAGTTTACTCCTCCTTCCTTGACTTCTTCCGGTACAAAACGACCCTTCCCAAGTGTGCTCATTCATCTCGAGTAGATGAAGTCGTCTCAAAATCGCGTGTTTTAAGCAGAGACGTGACGGAGAAG
>VOMN01106239.1:0-11676 GCA_014899125.1 Orchestia grillus | reverse complement strand
CGAGGCACAACTGACGAGGCACAACTGACGAGGCACAACTGATGGGGCACAACTGATGGAGCACAATTTTTCAATATACTTTAATATCTCCCGCCCAGTGTCTCTCGAGGTAAAGCTACAATCTCAGGAGAAAGTAAAAGTCGCAAGGACTCGAGTCTGGCAAACAAGGCGGCTGAGGAGCCGAAGGAATCCTTTAATTTTACAACACTTTTTCGTTGTGATCGCTCTGCAGCAAAGCACATTTTACAGCGCACGAGGCTTTGCCTATTTTACCGCAAACTTGCCTCATCCCAAATCATCGATCGAAATCCGATGAACGGTCGAGTTGGTCAAATTTAATTTTTTTCAGATCATTCCAACATCTGTTGATCAAAACGCAGCAAAAGAAACAATATTTTTTCGACATTTACACGAGTTGTCGCGGTTGAAGGACTCCTGCTGTGATGTTCAATCTTCAGTCAAATCTCGGCCGCCTCAGAAACTAGGCCCATGATAAAAATTGTCTCCATAGGCCTGTCGAGGTTTATTCAAAATTTCAGTCGCACTGTGACCGAGGTTGGAACAAAATTGAATAGCAAACCTTTGATCTAAATTATCATAAAACCGTTTCCCAGTGATATGTTATAAATCACTTGTCGACTTTATCAAGTCTAGACTCGCACTTATGACACATCAGATGTCGACCATGACACATCAGATGTCGACCATGACACATCAGATGATGACGCACCAGCGTGCCAGATCTACCGCTTCGGTACGTACAACTCTCATCTCTTCTTCATTTACACACCTCGTATGTTACACATCACTCGAAATTATATCATTCGATCTATTCCGTTCAAACTAATCCCGCGATACGGCTGTATACAACTCTATCTCGGTACGTCAACCTAGCTACAGCCGTACGTATACAGGGAATAAGGCTGTGTATAACATTTCATGGGCAACGAACTGCAGCCTGTGGTACCTGGGGCACGCCTCACCATGTGGTACCTGGGGCACGCCTCACCATGTGGTACCTGACCCTGGTGGGCCCTGACGACAAGTCCTCGGTCCGGGCTGATCCGAGGCTGCTGAGGTCGTCTTCGACGTCCATCTGTTGCTTGTAACGCGTCATCTGCAACAGATGTGGGCGTGAGGCGGGACACTTTATAAATCATATCGTACTGTTGTATGACGAGTAATACAAAATTGTAATCTGAATGATAATAATAATTCATATCCCACATTATTTTAACAAAGACATTCTGTTCAAGTCAACTTGACGTACATCCCATCAATTGAGGTTCAAATACACTACAATAACTGACAGGGCATCTCGGTGCATGTGGGGTTCGATTTTCCTTTCCCGAGGAAGCACTTCGTGACTCTGAAAAGAGCTCAGCGCGCGCACAGAATAGAACCCGTGACCTCATCAGGGCTGCGCACTGCATCACCGATATGACAAAAGCTACAATGGTAGAAACAGCGGTAATTGGCAACTACGTCAATAATGGCAACCAATTTCGCTGAAAGAAGTCCGCAAGTTTGTCAATCACGCACCCCATCGAACACCGACTCTCAACTATGTGCTCGTGTTCACAAGAGGCCTCGTCGCTGTCAGCGGTACAAATCTGGAGATTTTGGCGGCGACGCGAACTTCGCTAGTGTGGAGCTACTCGAATTCAGCTTTGCTAGCGGTGGCTTTGGATTGAGGTGCAGCGATTCAGGGGAGGAATCTCTTTCCACACTCCTGGCACCATTATCACTGGAGCAATACAATGCCAATTCGATTACTATCTCATACCATTTTTTGTACCTTAATTTGTAACTTTAATATACTTCTTTTGCTTTATTGGAGCATGCAAACGTTCGTGAACGTGTACCTATGTGGATATATGCTCGAATACGTGCATGTATAAATCTCAACTACACGTGTCAAAGCTTATGGCTGCTCTTGCCTAAATTGCTAAATTCACACTATGTTTTTATTCAAATCTTTAATTTTAAACAGTTCATTCAGTTATTGTAACTTACATACCTGAGTGTACCTTTGAGCTTTTTTCTTTTATTAATCATTAATGTGCTATAAATTGAAGGCCTCCATTTCTATATAGGTTGTCCTAGAAGCCTTTGAGCTCACTCGGGCCCACATGTGGTACATTGTAAACCTGTATCTGATGTAAATTACTTGTGGTAAATAAAAGTTTCAAATGTTTCAAATAACTCTTTGCTCTTTAACTCCAGGCAAAGCTTTTAATTTGGACGCTTTTAGTTGGAACGACGCAAAATTTTAGTACAAACTGAAATACCACGGATTCTATTTGAAACACCGATCGAAAAAAAATCCTATTCTAAATGGAAATTCAAAACACCAGACTTAATGGAAAAATCCGACTGATAGAAGAAATGGAAAAACAACTCGTCACCCATCAATCGGACGCTGGATTTGAGAATGACAGTAACTACCATCCTTCAATCCTGTTCAACAACGTTGCCTTGCTAAAGTTTTATGTACCGCAGAAGGTATGTTTTCATCTTTGAAATAGCGTCAAATTGATAAGTATGTACTTTAGAGAATTTTATTGAAACATTTTTCTACCTACTCTACACGATTTACTTAATGTGAAATTATTTGTAACATACCAGGTACTTTGCGTCTTCCTTTCCGTACACATAACTACCTCGAAGATAGCAGATGTGTCTACTTTGCTTCGAAGACCAAGTACTATTTCAAGAAACACGTATCAAAATCATCCCTGGCAGCGGTGGGATTCGAACCCACGCCTCCGAAGAGACTGGTGCCTTAAACCAGCGCCTTAGACCGCTCGGCCACGCTACCGATATTCTCAATGGAATTGAAACTTTTGATATTCACTAACAAAATTATACTCATTTCAAAAGACTGTAAGGAGAGAGAGAGAGATAAGATATATCCTAACAAATTTATTATACAAATAAGGTAGTTGGTCCACTTCATGAAATATTTTTCATGCAGGCGAAAGACATTTGGAAAGGTAAGAAACATGATACCTGCATATGAAGTACAGATATTAAATACGATAATTTCAGAGGATTCAATTGAATAAGAGGTCCCTGTTATTTCATTGGAAATCCAAACAAGATCCGCACAACCGATCAACATGAAATTAATAAACAATACAAGGTTTCGATAATTTTACAATAGCATTTGCCGAGCTTGAGTTTGATATACCTTATCCGAGCTCACAGCAACTAATCACATAGCTCCATACTAATTTTTTCAAAAAACTATCAAAAACACAAACAAAGACAGACGTGGGGCTGTAGCTCAAATGGTAGAGCGCTCGCTTAGCATGCGAGAAGTACGGGGATCGATACCCCGCAGCTCCAAGGGATGCTTTTGAGCAAAAATTAAGCATTTGCCTAACCAGCAAAGCTAACAACGCAGAAGCACGTAACATGAAAATATTGGATAGCCGTCGCTTGCGTGGAAGTATGTTCTTGTGGGAACGCAGCAGGTAGCGTCTATCGCACTGATAACACATGTGTCAGACTCGGCAGATAACGCCGATAAGGGATGGGCTCGTACAGCCAGCACGGTACATTTTTGTCCTACCAACACAAAACACATGGTATCACTGGAACACACAGCTGATACACAATTATGAAAAAACAGCACGAATAGGTAGATTCCGGGAACGATCTAATTCTATAAACTCTACGGACTCTCGTAACATACGTTCACATTTGTACATTTTGATCGCGTGGTATAGGTACGGATTTGGTGACAAGGCAAGTTAATTCTCTGAATTCGGTGAAAATTGGCTTTATGTGAAGGATAAGTACTCTTCGTTCACGCTGATTATCTACAATAGAGTTTCGGATGGCAATTCTAGGACGAGTTGTTTCCAGTTACTCAACTGGGAACTAAACGTTTAGGATATTATTAGCTTATACATACAATATTTCGAGTTAATTTGAATTCCTAGAAAAAGGTGTCGCATTCGTTAACTTTTTAGGTTAGGTTCTTTTTTGAGCTTTGTGACCCTCGCTTTTAACGGAAATTAACTTGCTCACGTAAAATTCGATGCCCCGGGTGAGGATCGAACTCACGACCTTCAGATTATGAGACTGACGCGCTGCCTACTGCGCTACCGAGGCGATACTAACGTGGTCAATGCGTTCCTTGAAAGCTTTGGGCTATTATTTAGGAACTAAACGTTAAGGATATCATTATTATTATTATTATTAGTTCATGTATGCATTATTTTAAGACTATTTGAATCCAACGAAAAAAAGACAGCGCATTCTTTCACTTTTTAATTTAACTTCCTTTTTTTGAGCTACTGTTGAACTTTATGACCCTTACTTTTAACGAAGGTTAACTTGCTCACGTAAAACCAATGCCCCGGGTGAGGATCGAACTCACGACCTTCAGATTATTTATGAGACTGACGCGCTGCCTACTGCGCTACCGAGGCGATACTTTCGAGATCAAGGCGTTACCTGGAATTCCGCCTCACCAAATCTCATATATCCGACCTCATTATGGCGTTCAACTCATAGACTGTTTGTTTTAACAAAATGCAGCCTACCGCAGAAATACAGTACACTAAATGGGCACAATAACACAACACTCTTAGTAAACTGCATGTTTTACATTTTTATTCAAGGTAGATAGTGCAAATTTCTACCACCGGTAGATAATGGAGCGTTATAGTCGATGAATAATCTAAAAACTCAAAAATTGTCCTTGAAAAAATGCAATGATAATAAATTAACATGTAGGATCAAAGTTAATATGTATACCACAAATAATCCTTGAACATGAGGTTGCACAGCCTTTGCTGGCAACTCCTTCTTGTGTTACTGTTTAGATTGTAGAATATTTTGGTATGTTCTGGGACACCGGCGCTATCGTTAGGGCCCTCCAGCAACAGCTTGGTGTTGTGGCACCAGCTCTTGTGTCGGGAATATCTTCACTATGGGGTGAAGGGGGAGAAATTACTCAAGACGCACAGTGGAACTTCATTAGAAAGGCTGTGGGCACAGGAAGACTCCCGAGGAAGTGTGTTCCTGTAAGTTCAGTTGGATACATAATGCAGAAGTGGTGGTCACGAGAGAACTCTCAGCGATCCTCGAACATGTCGTCCTCGCCAAATAACCGAGCGTTCTGCTAGACAGCACGAACTGTGATTCTGAGACCAAAGTCAACTCTTGGTGACTAGAAAGCTGAACTAAAATTATCTGGCACAGAAGTAGGCAAGCACTCAGTCAGCAGGGCACTCCGACGCGAGGGTCCTCTACTTTCACACTCCTCTACCTTCAGAAACGTTACGTTCTGGACGCACTGGAGTGTGCCAGAGGACATTCAGGCAAGCCATCATCGATGTGGGGTCCTGCCTCGTGGTCAGATAAGACCAAAACCGAAGTGTTCGGTTGAATTGTTTGGGAGAAAAGAGGGAAGCGCGTGGTCCTCCGTGGCCCATTCCCACGGTGAAGTTTGGGAGCGGTTCTGTCATGGTGTGGGGTGGCTTCTGCTCATCTGGTGCAGACAACCTCCACGTGCTTGAAGGGCCCATGAACAGCGGGAAATTTCTAGAAATATTGCCTCAACACATCTGGCTTCAGTTCGTTCCCTGAAATTTTAACGCGGTCGTGCCATGGTTCTATATGCATGACGCGCTTAAAAAAAGGAAACGCGTAAAGAAGTAAAAGACTCGAGCAGACTGCCACACATGCCTACGGTGCGAGGACGACCGTTGTTCTCTACGTCTTCATTTGCTCTTCGTCGGAGAGGGGCGGCGTATGGAGGGAGAGGGGAGGCGTATGGAGGAAGAGGGGTGTTATGTACAATATATTTACCCTGTAAGTCTGGGCAATCNAATATTAGATCTCTTCACTTACGACTGCTTCACGTTATTCAAGTAATTGAGGGTTAGAATTTGCCAGATAGAGGCTGTGTTTTACGTTATTCAAGTAACTGAGAGTTAGAATTCGCCAGATAGAGGCTGCGTTTCACGTTATTCAAGTAATTGAGTTTTATAATTCACCAGATAGAGGCTGTGTTTCACATTATTCAAGTAATTGAGTTTTAGAATTCGCCAGACAGAGGCTGTGTTTCGCGTTATTCAAGTAATTGAGTGTTAGAATTCGCCAGATAGAGGGTGTTTGAATTTGATCGCGAACATAGGCTTCACCAAGCCAAGCACATAATTTGAGCGACGTCACAANTAACTGAGTGTTAGAATTTGCCAGATAGAGGCTGTGTTTCACGTTATTCATGTAATTGTAATTCAGTGTTAGAATTCGCCCGATTGAGGCTGTTTAACTTTGATCGTATCGCAAACAAAGGGCTCACCAAGCCCCCCCCCTCCTCCCCGAGAGGCAAGCATTTCAAAAGGGGAGACGGTCATCACAGCGCTGGCGTTGAGAGATATTCTTCAAATTTATACTTTTCGCTGATGATAGCACTCTCTCTACAGCTCTCCCCAATGAAAACTATGTTACAAATGTTGCAATAGCAAATAGAATAATTGAATAGTTACAAAGGGTTTCAATGTGGCTTAACTCCAATAAAATATACATTAACATAAATAAAACTAAGTATATAATATTTTCATATAAACGTAATGCAAGTCTTCCGTGCATCAAAATTGGTGATGAGCAAATTGCCGAAACTAATTCATCAAAATTTTTGGGAATTATTATCGATAAAAACCAGACATTTAAAGAGTATATATCATATAAATCTATTGGGATTCTCAACTAAGTAAATAATATACTACCTGCAAAAGCGTGAAAAATATTGTACACGTCGTTAATTCATCTGTATCTGCAATATGGTATAGAAACATGGCATGGAACTAACAAAAACAAAACGAATATACTATTTAATCTTCAAAAAGAGCCATTAAAGCAATTTGGAATATAAAGCGCATACAGATGACTCATATAAATGCTTGAAATTTTTTAAGCTTTGTGTTCTCTACCAATATTCCCTCCGCACATTCAAGTATAAAACTCTGAGTGTTGAAGGCGATAAAGACGTGCAGTAATTAGTTTCTGCTCAAACTGGCTATCATGAATATTTGACGAGGAACAGAAGTGAATGTATACTTCCTTATTATTCCAAAATCAGATCGCAATTTCATTTTCACTACAACGGCATTAAAACTTGGAACTCATTGCCTTCTGCCGTTCGTGACATAAGTACACTTCCAGCATTCAAAAATAATCTTGAATTCTATTTCCTACATATCTTGATGCTAAAGACGTTACTTGTCACTTATAGTCTCATATCCTAAATGATTGGTAAAACACCCTTCACATTGTACAGCAGTAAAATAATTCAGAGTGTATTATAGAATGCATAGTCTCCATTGACTTGACATGTTTGAATTTCAAATTTTAAATCATAACTATTTATCTTCTCTGCTCAATAAATTGGACTTGATCAGTCGTGTGTAAGCTAAGTATAAGTGCATTAGGATATCTACATGTATGTGTACGCTTAGCATATGGTCCTATAGGATGCCCTGGAAGTCATAGAACTAATTCGGACCCACAAGTAGCTACATATAAAACTGTCCATTGTAATGGGATGAGAAATCCCTCTTTGTAATATCTTTGAATGGTGTAACATTTGTGGTGATAAATTGTTCAAATTGTTTCAATTATATTTTTTTAGGTGTTCATGTTCATGTGAGGTCTATTACATCACATGTGCTAACTTCACGCCGCTTGAAAAATGTCTTCTTTGGCTTACCAACTTCATCAGTCAGATGTTTAAAGTATTGTATGGAATATCGAACGTACAAATTTTTTACTGTGTTGAGACTTGACTGATATTTTCAAGATATCAAGACGCTGATCCCGCTCCACTTTTGTTTGTAATTTTTCAAATTTTTCAACCTTACGAAATTGCATCCGTTATATAGGTAAAAATTTTTATGATTATAGTTTTTCTCGAATGACTACAAAATTTTCAGGAATGTCATTTCGCACGGAAGTGGAATGTTTTCTTAATAGTTACCATAAGATTCTTGTTTGAATTACTGAACATTTTTTTCAACATGGGGACAGTTTTTTACTGGAATCGATCCAGCACTCTGCGGGGTGCGGCTATAAACAGACACCCAAAGAAGGACGAAAATCAAGTTTCCACTTGCGTCCAGTGAGTAAGCGGGGCTCAAGTCATGACTTCAAACCAAAGGTAAAGCAGAGATCAGCCCGAGACCGCCCCTCCGCGCTCCCTGACTTTGACCACAAAAATTTCGCCCGCAAACTCATGCGAGGCGCGAGTAGACGTTGGGAAATGAAGAAACTTACCTGGCCAAAAAATACGTTCGAGAACCACCGCCCTCTGTGACACGTGCGCCCAAATTGAGGCATTTGCATGAAGCGCCTTTGTGAGATGGAGAGGCCGTCGTCAGAGCTGCAAGTTAGGGACGCTCCGAAATATGGAATATGACTTCGAGGGGACCGAAACTGGAATTGAAGTTGTGGAAGTATGAATTGCTTTCTTCCTACCAAATCTGTACAAATGTGCACCAAATTTATGTGCAGCTCGAACTTCAAAAGATTGCTTTGCTATGCCAAAACATTGATAGTGTGTTTGATACTTCGATTAAGAATAATGTTTATTCCCAATTCTTTTATCACTGCTACAGTTATTGTTAAACTGAAGGGGAAAGCTCTAGGAGTAGAAGAGTTACAAAAGCTTGGGAGGTAAAGGAGCTCAAAAAACAAAAGAGCTCAAGAGGCGCAGGAGCTCAAGAGTTTCGGGAGTCCAAGAGGTACAAAATTTAGAGGGGCACAGGAGCTCAAGAGGCACAGGAGCTCAAGAGTTACGGGAGTCCAAGAGGTACAGGATGTAGAGGGGCACAGGAGCTCAAGAGGTACACGAGCTCAAGAGTTATTGGAGCTCAAGAGTTATTGGAGCTCAAGAGTTACAAAATGGAAGGTTACAAGAAATTGCTCAGCTTACCCTCCCTGCAAAGTTTACCACCACTGTTCATCATGTTCATCACTTGAGTTTGACATGTTTGACGCACAGAGGTCCGAGGATTAAAAACTGTCGTCATTAAATACGGGAAGAAGCGAACAGGTTAGTCGGGTCCCAATTTTTTTATCAAAGTTCAATGCTCACTGATATCATATACGGACCACAAAACTGCGCCCTCAACAATCTCTGGCTTCTACTAAGAAATGGCAATTCCCGAAGAGACGTTATCGATGTTCTTTCCGTTACCCATTGCCACTTTCGACTATTGAAGTAATGCTTAGTGGCTTTTAAGAGAGCAATAAATTTCAACGACGCGAGATCTGTATTCGTGGTGTTTCTGGTCTCAAAACGATCTTGAACAAGATAGGATGGCAGTACACAATTTGGATTTTCGAAGCGGCAAATGACACGAAGAGAAAAGCGACATCACTGTGGAAAGTTAAAGGGAGATACTAAATGGTGAACTGAAACCAAAAATACTACCAAAGCTATTGGGGTAAAACAACATAGGGCAAACAAATTAATTATCAATAGCGCAACACACAAGGAAACACAACAAATGCTTGCAAAAAAAATCGTTCAAGTGACTTTTCCTCGACCATCGTCACACGAAGTCAAAGTGAATCAATGACCAGTCTAACGGAGCTCATCAGCCAACATCATAAAGAGGAAGATTCCTGCAAAAACGAGCAAACTAACGAGAACCAGCAAATCAAAACGACATCGTTGGAGACGCCGTACAGCACACCAAACAAATCAAAAATGACTAAAATAACACAGGAGAACGCGGCAGGGTCGCTCGATAAATTAAGTCGACGATCGAACTCGAAGAAAACCCATCCTTCAATGCAAGCGTCTCCTAAATTCGAAGGTTCTGAAATTCTTCCAAGCCTCGGCTAGAAGAATGCATAAATACGACAAGGGGATGGAACTTCGCATTTTTGAAGATGGCGGCTATGACAGATATGGAGAGGTAGACTTATCTTTTGCTTTCTTGATTTGACAAATAGTTATGTGGCTTCAGGAGTTATTAGTTCATCTCTAAAATTTCCTTTTAAAGTAGTTAAGAGCCTATGCTGTCAGGTTGATACAGCCCAAGTTACTATTTCAATGGTATTACATCAGCAGCATTGCATGAATTTGGTCATTGTGAAGAGACTTAGACGCAGTGTCACAACACACTGAAGTGCAAGATTTTGAAGAGCATCTTCGTTAGTTATGGGCAACAAAATTTCAAACAACCCGTGGCGGAAATTTTACACCGAAAATGTTTATATCGATTCAAGAAAATTTTTTTTCTTCGACGAGAAAATTACCATTTGGATGCAAATACGAGAGTTAACGATCGAACGGCGGCTGCTGTAGCCCCAAAATTATAGTGAAATTGGATTCGCGAAAGTGAAAATTTCCTGCAATCGAAATTCGTCACATTCAAACATAAAGTTGTAGAATGCATAAAGTATACATGTACTGTAAAACAAAACTGCTCTAGGTAAATCCCTTTTGCGAAGCATGTTCCCTAGGAATGAAATGGCAAAGAAAATCATAAAATCATTTAGTTGGAACGCTTCAAGCGTGCGTTTGTTTTCAACGAAATCTGCAATGCAATTTTTATTTTATTTAATCAATATTCCTTAAGAAATAGTGTTGTATCATAGGGTTGTATAAGTAATATGCTCTAATTTTAGCCATATTTCCAATTCACCGTTGTTGTTTTAAATTCATTCATTTCATAAACACTTGATTTGAAAAGCTAATGTATCGTAGCACCATTTTGTTTTCCATCAGTTCAATTTGAAGAACGGCTCGCCTCCTCAAGATTACGTCTAAGAAAAGTTTTGTTCGTTCGGATTTGTCTGCTTGTAAACCAACTTCTTTTGAATTTCCCACGTCGCAAAAAGCTCGGCTGCAAGCACCAATTACATTTCTTAGCGAAGAACACCGTTTTACGCGAGCTGAAACTTGACGGAGGTTGAATAAAAACTCTCACTTCACTTGAGAAGTCTCGTTAAAAAGTAAGTTACACAAAAGAAATCTGCAGCGAAATCTGTTTGGGAGGAACCGAGGTTTTGCACGAGGCTATTTCTCACGAGGTGAGGAAGTTTGGACGAACTGTTTCCTGTTTTTCCTTTGATGGGGAAAACGTTGCCGTACACTATTTTGATTGTACAATATGTGGGCCGCCATTGCACCGGGAATAGATCCGAGATGATGATTATGAAATCAAAATGGTACGGGTGAAATTCACTAAATAATTCTCACGGATCATGTACTCGATCGTATGCGTGAACAAATTTGTCACGAAAAATTTCCTTGATTCAGAAATTAGCGTAAAATTTTAAGTACGCTCTCACATACACTTACATTTGTAGGTCCGAAATTATTTGTACAGGGTGTCCCAAAAAAACGATACCCAATTTTCAAGGGCTGTAACTCAGAAACAATTGAACGTACAAAAAATTGGAAAGTCACATTTTGTTGTCTTAATCTTTGGTATCATTGATACGGCTTCAACTCTTAAGCTGAATTATGTATGAATAAGAAAATGTGATTTAAACTATTCAAGATTTTTACCGATCGAAGTACCTCTACATTTTGCAACTCACAAAAGAACAAAGAACATTCATCGTTGAAAAGTATTTTCAAACGAAAAGTCTCCGACAGGTCATTCAATCATTTCAAGAGTATTTTCCTGAAAGACAGTCTCG
>VOMN01106237.1:0-19694 GCA_014899125.1 Orchestia grillus | reverse complement strand
ACGCCAACATCACTGAATACTTCTGACCCTCATTCGTCTCCTTGATGTACCCCAGCATCACTGGATACTTCAGACCCTCATTTGTCTCCTTGATGTACCCCAGTATCACTGGATACTTCAGACCCTCATTCGTCTCCTTGATGTACCCCAGCATCACTGGATACTTCAGATTCGTATCCTTGATGTACACCAACATTAATGGACTACTAAACAGCCTGTTTCCTACAGTACTTACTAGCTGTTCACCGTCTATGTGGATTTCAATGGATTTTCATCAGTAAGGTTACTGAAGAGTGTTGATTTTAACGCAAAGCTTTGTCGAAAATTATCGAGTAAACAAACGTAATATCGTGATCCTACCGCCAAGCCAGGTCGAAGATTTTCAGCGTAAGCTTAGCATTGATTGGAATTTCCAATCTGTGCATTCAGTACACGATAAATTTTCGATGCAAATATCGTCGATTCTATGGCTGCACTTACGAAAAAATCCCAGTCACCATCGGTTTATAATTTGTAAATATCAATTAAATAGCTTTATCTATTTTTGTGGTCTTCGTAAGAAAATTATTCGTTTAATATTTGCTCATTAAAAATGTATTTATTGCTGAGCGTAAACCCCATCCCAATTTCGGAAAGTCAATCAGGCCTCGTCATTGTTACTGGGGTTCTACACCGTGCAAAATGTTCTTTGTTTTGATTTTTGTGCTCTCATAGTTGCTGATTGGTCATTATTATGATGTTTATAAGTGACAGAGGGAATAATACAAAAATAAATACGTATATATCAAGAACTTATAAGTTGATTTTAGTAAGAAGCTGGTCATAATTTCTGATGGTCATAATATGTAGAATTTACTGTCCTACTGAAAATGCGCTAGCAAACGAAATGGATTTATGAATAGTCTTGAAAAATTGGTGCTTCAGACTAATAAAATAGATCTGACAAATAAATCATGATGCACTTTTGGTAAACCCTGCAATACTCTTGACTGAGAGCCTCATGGATATGCATATCTGCGCAGTTTATTGCTTAATTCTTCGTTTTCTTTCTCGTTCTCAAGTCGACAGTTTGTTTTATTCTTCAATTTCAATAGAAGAATACCGGCATCGACAGTTTCTTCACGAAATTTCCCCCTGTGTGACAATATGAGCTCCAACAAAACGCTTATTAGTAAATATGTTCCTTTTTACGTTGGTCTTCCTTTTCATTTCACGCGTGAGATTTCCATAAAGAATTGACCAGTCACTTCCATAACCATCAATCGCTACGGGAATCCAACCTTTCATGAATTCTGATGCTTAGAGTGAAATTGAAAGAAAAGGACTAATTTTAGTATGACTCGGAGCTCCCGAGGGTTTGCCACCATTACGAAATCCTCTCAAAGTTTCCCAGAGCTCGGCTGTACCGGCGACAACTTGAAAATTCAGACTAATGGCGTGCCATGCGGCGGAAGCTGCTGTGGCACGAGCTCAAGCACAAACAGCGGGGGCTCAAGAACTACAGAGACTACGCGGAGACCTCATGGCTAAGTTAAAAGTATTTCTTTCGCATACTGGCTTTGCTTTCGTTAGCATTAAGCCACAGTGATACCTGATCAGCGCAAGTGAAGAAGCTAGACAAGTAAGGCTTTTCACCTCTGAGCAGTAGAAGGGACTCTCGTAACGTGATTTTTAATTTGTTTCAAAAAAGTATATCATCTGAGAACTAATGAGTTTTTTGTCTAGGACTTGACTTTGGTGTACTAACCCCTGATTAAAATTTAATTTTAATTTGAGTAAGATAATTTTATCAACGTTCCAAAGCCTGCCAATAGAAATGGTGATGTACGCATTAGGTAGAAAGGAAACCTCAATTCCGACTGTGAATGCAAGTGTTTAGTTCTATGTTAATTCGTGATCATAAATGGGTGGATATAATCCTTTAATCACTCGCTAGCTCCAACACTTCCATGACGAACTTTATTTTTCGACTCGTAGATGCGCACGCCAAGAATGGCACGATAAATTATGGTAAATTCTTCAGATGCCCTCTTATTTACTGCAACTCTGACATGAAATAATGTTATTTTCAGTGTCACTGATACGGACTACCTTATCTGACAGTCTCGCCATTAGTTTAGGAATACGGACTCGGGAATTTTCTCTTATCTAAATCATTAAGAGCTTGAACAGGAGACGATTTTAATTTATTAAAAGTTTCAAGAACTGATGATGGAATATGAGTATTTCAAAAACTTTTGTTAATAAATATATTATCTCTTACGTAATTTCTCTCTATTCAAATTACGAATTGCCGACGAATTTCCTATATTTTTTATTAAAATTGAATTAAGTCGCCAACTTGTTGAATGGGGTGGACAATATGTGAAGTAACCCTTTTAAAATGTGATGATTGTAGGTAGCACTGATACACTAAAAAACTTAGAATCTTTTCTTTCATTTTTATTGAATTTGATCTTTTTTCTAGTAGTAGTTTAAAAGCAATAATTTTTCAAGGAGGCAATTATTTAAAAGGAGTATCTTACTTATTGCCCAATCTATATTTCAACCTATTTGAAAATTAGTATAAACTGTAGGTCTAAACTGTAGACAAATTAGCAGTAAGATGCTATTTTCTTATGTTACGAAACCACCCCAAACCCACTAGGCTACCTTTAAAGTCCAGTTTGAGCCTTTAATGATTCTCCTTTATTTCCTAACACATAGTTAAAGTTCGAGGAAATAATTCATTCACTTGTGTCCGAATAAATCGTAGCTATGATAGGATGAAAAAAAACTAATTTATTTACTTAGAGACAAGCTCTGAATTTCTCCCCTAGGTTAATACTGAAGAGTGCGCACGGCTTTAAGAAAACACGATGAGTTTTTGTATTTTACGAATACAAAGGCCGGCAATAATTTACCGTGAATTTCAAATTCTACTGAAACTCTTTCCATGCGTTTGCTATCTCAGAAATAAATAACGGGTGAACTTAAGAATTTTTACGCTGATGTTAATCATTACTTCGTCACATTTCGTGAAGGTTTCCTTAGAGTGGAAACTTCTGAACGGTAGGTTTTGAACCAGTAAGATACTTTGTGTGCTTTTGAAATAGTTTGAACACTGTTCTTCTTGTCCCACGCGCAGTACTCACAGGATGCACAATGCCGTGCAAAATCTAAAGCCTGTTAGATTCCCCGTTGTTGAGATGATCAACCTGCCTCTTAAACTGTCGAATCTCTCCTTTCTCTTTTTCTCTACTCGTGTTTCTATTAATCTACAGTTAGCCTTCCATAATCTGGACTTCATTAATCCGTGATTTCCAAAATCCGTACAACTTTTGAAGCTAGACACTAGTCTAAAAATCCTGGTACCGTCTAGGTCCTGGTACCGTCTAGGTCCTGGTACCGTCTGGGTCCTGGTACCGTCTGGGTCCTGGTACCGTCTGAAAATCTTGGTACCGTCAAGGGAGTTTTGCAAAATCCAGATTTTGACGTCCGACCGATGACGTTCGGTCAAAAATACGTATTCCACCCAACGAACAATTCAACAAAATTTGCTTTGTGTTCAGCGGATGTTCACCTTTGGCTTATATGTATGTAAAAGTATCAAGTTTATTTTACCAGGGTTAGCTTATCAATCATTGATATCCCTCGATGTTTTGGACATTTTTTAATGTTCCTGGGAACCCACTGCGATGGTCGTCTTCAAGGTCGTCTCGCTCTTCTCTGAGATGGCGAATCAAGTTTCAGACAGCAGCTTTCTTTGGAGCACAAATACCGTAAACTTTTTATAAAACCTCTGTGATCTGCGCCCCTTCCCAATCGAGTTCAACCAGAAATTTGGCACGCGATCTTGTCTCAAAATAACAGTTTTTCACGGTTCCAAAAGGAGCTTCTTTTACCGCGGGTCTGTTGTGTACAACAGTCAGCGCATAATTGGTGGAAGGTAACCAGAAGCAAGGTAAACACTCGGTGACATGTTCTGACATGTTCAACCTTGTCTAACCTGATTTTTAAGTGCTGCGATAAAATTCAGGGAACTTTTTAATCCCTTCTCGTGACGTCTGAGCAGCTACGAAGGTACATGGATACTAGATAGACAAATAGATATGTAGTTATTCATAGGTAGGTAGGAAGATAGAAGATAGATAGACAGATAAACAAAAGGTAGTAAAATTGATAGGTGGACAGATATACAGGTAGATAGATAGATAGATACGGATAAAGATAGATTGATAGATAGATTAATAGTTGGTAGATAGACCAATAGAGAGGTAGCTAGATAAATACACACAGCCATGTTCATTTTTTATACAATCTACGCATACCATTATTTTATTTTGTAACTCTTGGCATTAAAATCTACGGAAATGACTCCTAATATTTGACTACCTCAGCCTATTGTTTACGTCACCCGTATATGCATGTTTCTGATTTTAACTATTTCGTCTTTATGTTGCTACTTCAAATTCAGCTATTGTATTGAAAATATACTGTAAATTTAAAATAATTTAAATGGAAAAAATTAGCATTTCTTGCTGAATGAGATTATTACATAGATAAGCTCAATTCTTTTTTGAATTTCTCTCAGAGAGCAGTTGAAGTTTCTATTTTCATCACCAAGATATTCTCAATAATAGAGAATATTTCACAAACAGCACATCTAGTCAAGCATTTTGCCTATTAATTATAAGTCAGAAGTTGTACTGATGTGTCGGGGTTTTGATACAACGCACTAACACAAACATGAAGTCCAAGTCGCTCAAGAAATAGGTACAGCTCGTCCCTGATATCATTGCTGGCTGAGCACATTAAATTTCCCCATTGCTTTAGCGCTTTTTCTTTCTTGTATTCAACTGTAGAATGCATTTCCCAGTTGTATTTTAGTTGTGAATTTAGCACTTGCTAATTCCATAACCAGTCTGAATTTCTTCATCTTGCTAGGTATTGAAAAACTTGAGTGGGGGGAATATGATGCTCCATAAGAACCCAGGCATTTATTTGCTGACCCCTAACAGGAGTCCGGCATACAGTCAGACCATAGAGAACACACTCGAATCGGCCGCCCACGGCACGACGGCGACGCGGGATTTCGCGATGAAGCAGCCGCGATTCGCCGTAGTAGTCCCGGCGACCTTGCAAATGACAACAGTACATTGGCTCGAACGTTATCATATTCACGAAGTACAACTTACGGGAAAAAAAGTGACATCCCTTTAAAATTTGCGCGAGCCACTAATACAGAATTGCTAACTCATCCTCGTTTAGCACATTAAATCGGGTTTCTTGAACACGAGGTAGGCGGATCAATTACTCGGTGAATTTTGCATTTGCTTGCCGTGCCTTGCGTTTTGCCCTTAAAATCGAGCAGTAATGACCCCAAATTCCGTGGAGTACACTCGTTAAAAATGTAATGAACACCCATCTAAAAGCAAAATTTTTACATCAATTAAAATAACGAACTGATGTTTATCCGTATGGGATAGGAATGCAATTAGGAAAGGTAAGTCATATTTTCATTGAAATTTTAATTAAACCACTTTTTGATATGCTTGAAAACTAAACAAAAATTTGCTTCAAGAGTAAGGCGATGGCAATTTAGCCAAAGACCCTCCATCTCATCGCCTGTCACTTGTTTCTGTCGCGTATTGTTAGAGACATCAACATTTTGCAGCGAGAGAGAGAGAGAGAGAGGCCGATGTCGTGTTATCTGATTACAAATTGCAAAGAAGTTTATTGTTCTCGTAACTCTCTATTTTCATATTGCCTCGTGCAGCCTTGGAAAGACAATATCTGCTTTGTGACGCACATCTGTCAGATTAAACCGTTATTAAAGTAATGCACGTGAATTAAATGAACGAAAAACCTATTGAATGAAAGTACGGTACAATTTAAGTTCATATATCTTTCCCTCCTTACAGTTTTGCAATCCTATTTTTCAAGTATTCGCTTTTGCCATTCATTGTAGATCTGAAGCATTAAGGAAAAACAGTTGTGTGCAAGCTCAGAAGTGATTTAACTTGAGAGGAAAAAGATGCTGTGACGCGATTTTGGGGAAAAATCATCTTTTATAAAAACCGAAACTCTGTCGGAATGAAACTGACAAACCAGAATTTTTTTATTCGATGCTGCCAAATTCTATAAGTTTCAAAACTAATGAATGTTCCCAATCATTTTTCCATGGCATTTTCATTTCCAATTTACGGAGAGGTCTGTTCTAACTCCACACCGAGTAGCAGGACTCCTGGGAGTTACATCGGCCACTCATTTCAGCGGGCTAGCTCTCGGTGAACGTTCCCGGCAACAAAGTGGTTTCGAAAGAAGTTCGACAACAAGGCATCGAAACGGAAGGACTGAGATACATCTCTTTAGCTGTGCGTGACTCAGAAGAAACTTACCAGTGAGCAAAATGTTCAATATGAGAATCTTCAGGGGATAAAGCAGCGAAGGTACAAAATCTAGCATTCTTTTGAACTTACCTGGTAAACAAAATACAAATGGGTTATTTAAAGGAACTTCCAAAAGGGTATCACAAGCATGCATTAGAGAAATTGTAACCTAATCATGGGAATAGGCATTCAAACTATGCAAGATTGACTGCATACTAGCTTCATTCAAGAAATTACAAGTGTGATGAAGACAAATGTAAAAACGAATTTGAATTTCGAGCAACTAGGTATACCTGGTGTCCCACAAAAAAGCACACTTTACTATCTTTTACTACTTCGCATATCATTTATATTTTAAGTTCGTAAGAATTAGTTTTTAGAGAAACCTTTTTTCTAGCAACGTTGAAATTTTTATTGAATTTCTTTTACGGTAGTAATCCCCTGATGATTTCAGTGGAAACTATCTAAAATGAATTTGCACGAGGGTGTAAAAATTGTTGAAGACCAAGTGTGAAAGGAAACAAAAATTATTCAAGTAACTACAGAATAGGTAATAATTTGAAGTTAGAGACAATAAATTTTTTCACGTATCGATGATTTCTTCATGTATCGCATCTTCAGACATAATTTGTAGGAGCTTCTTCCCAATTGCGTTGTCGCTTTGAATCAAGATATTGAGTGGTCTCCAAGATCTCCTGATCTAACCCTTTGTAACTTTTTAAGGGGTTATTTAACAAATTAACTCTACTCTACCCCTATAGAAAACATCGACCAGTTGCGCGGAAAGATCACGTATGTAGTAAATTTACTAAAAGAAAATCCACAGATGATCAAGAAATTAGTGAGTGCAACGTGAACAAAGTCTCAAATAAGCTAAGATAAAAGGGGAGGACACGTGGAAGGAAATGGGCCATAGAACTAAAAGGAAATGGTACTTATAGTACTTTTGCGGAGTTTATATTTCGATTTATAACTCGATTGAATTTTGGTTCCTTTCACCTATGATTTCAAATAATTTTAATACTATGCGCAAATAAACTTTAGTAAGTCTCCACTGAAAACATCAATGAATTATCGTGTTCTTGTTTTATCGCGTTCTTGGAAGGAAATTCAATGAAAATTTCAAAATTGACGGAAAAATGTTGATCAAAAATTTTACTAGTTTTTACTCACCTAAAAAATGAATGAGTTCTTTTGAGTAATATCAAATCAAAGTACCATACACCTTCTTGTGGGACACCCGGCAAATGTTGAGTAGAGCGTGGTGAACAATTGGTACTTATGATAACATTTTAAGATATAGCTTTCCACGATGTTATCATTATTATTAGTTTCCTTTTCACTATCATTATAAGGTGTTCGAAAACTTACAATAAAAACATTGACAGTAGATATGAAATCCCAATAAAACTATTTTTTCCACGGAAAAGTAAAAAATCCAAACATTCATCGTTTTCAAGATACCGAAACGTAAAAGTTGTAGCTCCAGCGCATCGCTCAAGGAATATGTGAACTGAAGCTATCTTATCAAAGCCTTATTCTTCTTAACGGATGGACAGGACGCTTCGGGCCAGCACTGACCGGCGAGGTCTGTAGATTAGAAGCCTTTGGTCTTCTAGCTCTGAGGCCATTAGCAGACTTTAATTTAAGGAACCCCAATGGAGAACAAATGGACCTTGTTAGAAGGATATTTGATGCTGCAAGACTCATCAAGGATCATTCACGAGTGTTTTATCGTGTCTGGGAATTCCATCTGTGTAGGTACCAGATTTTCGTTGATGTAGCTGGTGGACATTTTGAACACTTACTGGTCAATTCCGTAATGAAAAACCATTTATCAATCGAAAATTATTTGAAAACTGTGCATGTATTGCTGGACACAATTCCATCCTCTAATTTTTTGAGGAATTGCATCGAACTCTTAATGCGTGCACACCCAGAATTTTATAATAATATTTCTACTTCATAATGATATGCCCTTTAGGAATTATCATAAATTTATTGATTTGTACAACTTTATGATAATATGCACTTGGTTTGTTACTTGATTGGCCTCTTCGTCCCTATCATGAATTTAATAGAATATTGCTGCAAGCAGCGCTGATGTGAGGCAGCGTCACAGATCAAGGAAAAGATGCTAACTATCGTGTTGTACATTAATGTAATCTGAAGAAAATTAAACGTTTTTGTAGGGTATGACTTGACAGAATTTTAGTTAACATATTTGAGTCATGAATCGTTGATTTTTATGTTGATTCAATTCGAATATTAAGCTTCAAAAGTTGATTTCAGTGGTGGTGACAATTCGTTTGTGACCCTCAACATGCCTCACTGGGCTTACGTCATTCGTTTAAAGAACAATTAAAGTAAATCCCGTCATTTTTGCCGGGGCGTGCGTACTAGTTATTTTTGACAGTCGGGTCATCCATCCAAAATGACGGGACTTGTAACAGTCGGGCCATCCATCCAAAATGACGGGACTTGCTAAATTTATCCTTAAAATCAGTAGAATTTTCACAGTGATGCGCATGATGGGTCAAAAAATTGTTTCAACGTTACTTTTGAAATCAACTCTCATAACCAAACTCCGGGAACCAAAACACTGCCATATCGTACGTAATTTATCGAGTAGAACATTTGATTTTCTTTAAATTTCATTCATTTGCGATACAAAATTCGGTATTCTATCTACGAAACTGTCTCATGGCAACGCGGCTGCAGACCAGCACGGAGAAACCAACCTAGCAGCCATGCCTCTACGCGAGCAACTGGTAAATCGTGTATTTTTGTATAGTAGGTATAATTAGTTTTAGTTTTATTTGGTAGACTGGTAGACACGCCCCTCTAAAAATGGCTTAACAAATGATGTTAAATTCTTAAGCTGCCCTCTTTTTCACTGTAACTCTAACATGAAATGTTATTTTCAGTATCACTGATACGAACTGCCTTAACCGTCAGTCTCGATATTAGTTTAATTAAGGATACAAACCCGGGAATTTTCTCCTATCTAAATCCTTACGAGGGTGACAACAAGACGAACCATCCAGCCAACCAGGCAAGCAACATATGTGTAGTGGAATTACTACTTCCTTTTAAATTATGTATGGTAAAAAATTATCCTTTGTTCTCAATCAGTACAGGCCGTCCTCGTTCCGCGTCTCACATTAACGGCAATCGGGCCTCATTTTACGCACAGCATCAAAAATTAATGGTCGTGACGATAGTCAATTTTAAAGGCAAACCTCGTGCATTTTAGTGTCATCTTGTTCTGCCGTTGTCAGGTGATGTGATGTGCCATGTGGGTTGGCTTTCTGTGGTTAATAGTTATCGTTCTGCAAATATTAGATGCCTATAAACCTTTAATGGTATGGGATTTTGTAATTATTAGCTATTGTTCTGCGAGGTTTTACCATCAATAAACATTTAATGTTAGGAGAAATTTTTATAGCCTTCCCTTCACTCACGGCACTGTGTTCCATGAACCAGCGTACGTTAACACTTCACACTGGGTGACGTTAACGTGCTAACACGTTAACGTAAAACCCAGTGAGTGTACGTTAAAATCCAATTGTTCGTAATTATTTGACAAATTATTCAGTAAAAGTACGAATTAAGGCGAATCAGGCTTGCACATGGCTGCACATTTTAGCGCACATCAACATACGGCTAAAATTCACTAATATATTTGAGTTTGAGTAACACCTGCAATTGAGTTCACTTCGACTCCTGGTGGTTATTTACGGAACAATAACATTTTATATAATAACGTGACCTATTCAGTTGACGATGGTACGGAGCTTAAGGATTACACTTTCGTTCAATTTAGTAATGGGGATGCGAGGGCAGCGCGCTCTCAAGCGCAGCCAAGCACAGAACTCTGAAATCTCAGGCCATTTTCGATGATAAACACACAGAGAACTGTGAGGGTGGCTTCTCCCCACGATTGCGTGCTATCCTGTGTCATCCTAGCGTTCTGTGATGCGTCGGAGGTAGAGATGGGATCTGCTCTAAAGCTTAAGTTGTAGTCTTCCTCCTAACGCAACGATATAGAAAACTTGATTTACTTCTACATCTTTTCCAGAATTAGATATACTTTGCGCACAGCGCCACGATTAAATTACTATAATGATATGAGGTTGAGCTTGTAGACTTTTCCTTAAGACAGCTCTCCTAATTCCACAACCAGAAGCGTGAATATAATTTCCTAGGTTTGCTAGGTAGTTCATCTGAGAACAGACATCGAAGTTAGTATGTCTCAATATGATATAATATCGTCCATGTGAGTCCTTATTACATCGTTGTCTACTGCATAGAAAACCTTTCAAATCTGCGAGATTTACTTTTCGATTCGGTAGAGAGTTTATTTACTATTACATATCTTGGGATAAAATGTCACTGAGACTCAAAATAAAACTCAATGTTTCAGCTCGACGTTTCGGCTAGCGGCTGCAGTCATCATCAGGAAATTTCTAAAACGATAAAAACCTGTTCTGCAAAACAACCAAGCAAACACAAATCAGTCATCATGTTAGCACATTGTTTAGTAGATTGTAATTGCTAACAATACGACTAACCATATAATCGAACAGGCAAAAAAGAAATCTAAGGCGCGAGAACACTGACAAAAGACTGCAGCAAGATCAAAGAACCGAAGTCACAAATTAGAACCACTTAATAAGACGCGTTAAAATAACTTCAAACAACAAAATCCCTTGTTTCATTCAAGTTAATGACAGTTTCAGATTTCTATTACTTCTACTATTTTTAAAGCGGTGCATTTTCGAATGAATGGAAAAATTCAAACTGTTTTTAATTGCCTCGCGCGGCTGAACTTCCATATGCGCTCACGGCTATATGTTCATAAATGGAGCTAGGAGAATATATACGTTGTTTACGACTCGTTCTAAAAGCATCAGCGGTACATCCTACGCGAGATGCCTTACCGCTGTCCGCACCGCGAGAAAAATGATATACCACGGCGCTCCTGGAATATTCGGGATGCTTCGGCCGGGTTGAAAAAATTGATGACATTTTATTCGTTTCAAAGTTCTATTTCCTTTACAATAGGTGGATTGCCAATCAGAACAATATTTTACGCTCTGTTGACCATGGTTTTAATTTCATGTTTTTTATATGCTAACAGAACGAACGAGTTGAAAGATGTATAAAGCGTAAAATTGGTGTGTTTTATGAACACAGAAGTTTCAATACAGTTATCAGAATCGGCGAAGAATTGAACGCCTAAATTTGTAAGGATCTTCGAGTTATTTCATCAGTCGTAAATTCAAGAGCGGATCTAATCTCTGCTGCACGAATAAAATATTGAATGGGGTTCTAGAGTTAAATAATGTAAATATGTCGTCTACATATCTAGAGTAAAAGCCGGATTGGATTTTAAATTATTTTTAAGCGCCATGTTGGCCAAGTGAGACATATGTCTTCAAACGTTGGTCCAAATGGGAATCCCACGGACACAACATCAATTTGGATTAAAGGTTTGTTCTTACCCTTGCTTCAGTCTGGCGTCAGGGTTCACACGCCGCGTTACGAGTCTTTTTCGCCCGCTTGATTTTGTGGTTAGTTGTATTTTTAACTACCAGGACTGCAAAATGTCCTAACATAATTACTGATTTGTGTTGGTTTGTTGCAGAACGGATTTTTATCGTTTGGGAAATTTACTGATGATGAATGCAGTTGATAGTAGAAATGTTGAGCTGAAACATTGTGTTTGTTGAGGGTCTCGGTGACATTTCATTCCAGGACAGTGGTGAATAAGCTCTCTACCGAATCGAAAAGCAAATTTCGCAGAATTGAAAAGTATTCTATGAAGAATACTAAAATAAATGCTAATTTAACTTTTCTTTAATTATTGGGTACTGTTAGTTATCTAATGCACTTATGATCCATGACTTCTAAGCTTTTGCAATGACATTCTGGCAAAGTTTATAGTAACTCTTTTTGAGAATTGAATGTTACAGAGCAATACTTTATGTCTATTGTTCAAGGCCCTGTAGCATATGAATGGCAAATTATTCTCCACGCTGCGCAATGTGTCTATAGTATCCTTGAATAAGTACAAAAATAACTTTATCTCACTAAAATAAATTTTCAGATTTATTAGAGCAAATTTTTGATGATCTACGTCGCAAAAACCCCTCACCAGGAGGGCTAAGAAAAGATCTGTTTCTACTGATGAGCCCATGAATCCTTGAAGCTGACGTCAAAATTTGCGATATGACAAACTTCACGTCACAATGGGGAAGTTAGTGGCTGCCCTCGGACTCTTCAATAAGATGATCTCCAGCCCGCCCGGCAGTGCGCAGAGGGTCGGCGGTGCACACTTCCTTGGTCCCGAGCAATCAGGGGCGATAAAAACTTCCAGTGAAGGAGCAAGCAAAACTTTCCAAATCCAACAAAACATTGGCTCTATTTTGAACAAAGTTTGTGGGTGAAGTAGCGACTGAATAAATCGTATAAAAGGAAGCTTCAGCTTTAGCCAGAGTCTTTGCTCAATAAAGGTTTAGAAAAACTCGTCGATCTTCGCCCTCAAAATAAATAGACGGTAACTTCCGCAGAAGACGGGTTATTCCATTCAAGAATTATGAAAGGAAAAGGAACTGAAAAAAGCGACATTAAATGTTTTAAGAAAATTGTCCAATCATATAAATCATTCCAGGTTCCAATCAAAATGAACTATTGGTCACTGCCTGAGTTCAGGTTGAAAAATAGCAAAATAAATTCAGCCCCACAGATAAGTTAGTCGTCAATGCCCACTCCTCGAAACGATCAATAGGAAGATACTGAGAACGTGAGCGGACGTCAACAGAATGTGGTAAATTTAAGAAAGGGGAGGCTACCCGTGCGCTTAGAATCATAGATTTATTTTTCGATAGATGAATTTGTAATTGTATTTGTAGATTAGCAATTGCGTATATGTTCATCCCGTCTGAAGGGATAAATGCAGCATCCGACTCGGCGCTCAACATTGTGTCAGAGGAGAGATGCTTTCTAAAGTTTGTTACGATTTATCAAAGATTCTTTCCGTTATTTCTTGCCGCAGAAGCGAGTAAGAGTGCAGTTTCCAATTTCTGTTTTGAAGTCATCAAATGACTTTTTATTTACCATCGGCAGAGCAGCTTTGAAAATTGGAGTTGCACGAAGATGTTTAATTGATATGATGGTAAACGACGGTGTGTGCAGTCATACTTGCATGTTTCAGAGTTCACAATATATTCGGGTTTGAAATAACGGCAGGCTTTCTTTTGACGATTGTATGTAGTAGCAGAAGCGAATATTTGATTTACCAAGGTATACGTGGCCTGCTCTTGAACAACAACAGCAAAATGCATGTGATTTTTTTAGAGTAACGCACTGAACTTTAAACAAAAGAACCTTTATTAATTCCAACACGTTTTACAGTTGCGTTTTCAATGCCTTACAACTACTGGCGTGGTGAGGGATGTGAGGAATGTGTGGTTTGAACTTCCTTTTCCAAGGGCAGTACTCCCTGGTTACGTGAAATGCCTGCCTGAGCCCAGATTCGAACCCTGGTCTTCTTGGCTGCGAAGCTATCACGCTACCAGTACGCCAGGGAGCCCACAACACAATGTAACAATACATGACAAATGTAAACATATTGAAATGCGTGTGATCTTCTCACGGTACCTCGTTGAAAACGTTAGAGGTACCAGAAGTCCCAGTAAAAATAGATGACCGATGACTCGGTCTCCGTAGAACAACAGTGTAAACGTTTGTCCTAGCTTATTTATTAAAGATTCCTGATTGCTAAATTCCCGAGTTTGGGTAATAGATCGTCACTGTGCTTGGTCGTTTGGTTTTGGAAATTTTGATTTCAACTTAGGAGACAAGGCACACTTACTGTAACTATTCCCGTCAACATTGTGAATAGACCAATCTCAGATGAACGTGTTCATACCAAATGTTAAGTGAAATTATATATTAATTCTTAAACTTCTTTTAAAATTGTTTCGCATGAAATGGGAATTTACAAATTACGTCATATCTTGTTCTGTTATTTACAGATTTTATATATTTGCCCTCATAACTTCTTGGTCACTTCTTTCACTTTACTTCTCAAATTTCACTGAATCTTTTTTGCTCTAAATTACTATATATTATAAAATCAGGAAACTCTTTTCTAAAGCCTTCCAACGTTTCATTCCCGATTTTCGTATTTATCTTCAAAGTATTCGAGGGTTAAATGCTCATTTGAGAAGCTAGATTTCTCGTTGACCCCTTTGGAGGTGTGGTCGGTCGAGCCATCAAAAGCTGTTCGAAATTTTTATCGACAGACGCGAGTTCGGATCCTCAGCGAGCTCAGGGACAAACATCTCTAGAGGCTCTCAGACTTCCTAAACTAAACTTCTAAAGCATTTGTACATCGTCATAAATGCTAAAAACTGCCACCAAAAGGACACGTAGAGCCTCAGTTCACTACGAGTCCACGAATCCCAAAGACCGCCCTGCGTGTGCACGAAATTAATTCTAGAGCTCATGTCACTACCCGTCCGACTGCTCTAATTAAATGAGCGACTGCTCATCCGTATCAAATTACACGTGAATCGAAAAAATTGCGAATATAGGCTTACAATACGACAATGTATTGAAAGTTCAGCTCTACGTTTGTGTATGCATTCTAACATTGTCAACATTCAGGAATATTTACTGTGTCGCTTCATAGAGTTAAATAACAGCCCTAAAAAGTTATTTATGTTATATATTGTTTTTCACCTTACATTACCAGATTTTACATCCGAACTCGTTTTGGTCCTGTGATTCATGTCGAGTAACTTTGTTGTTTTTTCAAAATTTATTCAGATACAATATTGCTCGTGACAACCACTCGTTTCCTTCTATCCGATAAACCACTCTTGCATCTCTTGATATATCATTTTATTTACCTTTAACTTTCATGATAACTTTGATTGCTAAATGAAAGGTTGATCGAAAAAATCCACGTCTAAAGAAGCTGCTAGTAAACATTTACACGGTAGCTTCCTTGCTATGCACTGCAGTGTTGTTAACTTCCTCGTCCAATTTGAATTTCCATAGCGACGCGCGAACGAAAATATCCCTCGAAGATATCCTACACCGTCGCGTGAGAAGAGCTGAGCATGACATTCGATGAATATGTCAGGGCAGGTTCACGGCAGTAAACAACGTGCTTGACTCGCACTATCATGCACTGCTATGAAATGAAGATTACATTCATTTGAAAAGAAGGTTCGACGTTGGACTTATAATGTGACATAAACAACACCTGCTGCTTGTACGTATGTATTTCCAGAATGATGTCATCAATGTGAAGCTGTCGGAGTCAGCAGACACGGTGTGACAGACAGAGAGGAGATTTTCAAAGAAAGATAATCTTTGCGGAAATAGCTCAAAGAATGCACTTTATTATCCGTTCATTAAGCTTTCTCTTGAAGTTACCTAACAAATTCAAGTGCAGTACGGATAGATGATTAAGCGTTAAAGTCGTGTGCGTATAGTTTTCCCGCAATCGGTAGTAGACACTTGCCGTCTGCATCCACTGTGCCTGCGTCCGCTGTGACTGGGTTCGCTGTGCCTGCATCCGCTGTGCCTGCATCCGCTGTGCCTGCATCCACTGTGCCTGCATCCGCTGTGCCTGCATCTACTGTGTCTGCATCCGCTGTGCCTGCGTCCGCTGTGCCTGCATCCGCTGTGCCTGCGTCCGCTGTGCCTGCATCCGCTGTGCTTGCATCCGCTGTGCCTGCATCCACTGTGCTTGCTTTCTCCATGCCTGTAGCCGCATGGCTCAGCTCGCGGTGTTGACCTTGACTTCATAAAATGCTCGCGAGCAATTCAGTGCTCCGTAAACATTGGCAAATACGAACCTTTGCCCTTTGGGGACTCCATGGCGCAACTATGACGCGCTCCGTTCTCTAACGAAGGAAACGAAGGTTCGACTCCCGGCTACATACGTGGAAATTCGTGCAATCGCGGAGTGTTTCCCCTTGCAAAAGAAGCTTAAGTCCCTCATCCCTCGCATCCCTCACGCGCCCTAACAATAACTATAAGGCATTTAAAACCGAGTGTTGTACTTGACATCTGTTGGAAAAAACCGAGTGTTGTACTATACATCTGTTGAAAAAAATTCCATAAGCGGTATCGTGAGAAATTCCCTCGGTGAGTTGATTCTGCTATTTCATTCCCTGATGCGAACATTAGTGGCTTTCGGTATAGTTTGTATTTCTTGTGTCGAGAAAGTAAATCTTATAGCTTTACTGTTCACGTGTTGAATGATGTCAAGCAGTCTAACTTGCATGTAATAGGAAACAATTGGTGGACAACTGAAAAAGTGAATCTCTTTTTTCAGTTAATTTCGTAACATTAATTGGGGGTTACTATAGTTTATGCGAATGAAAGTAACTACAGTTATCAAGCTCTAGAACTTAAGTGTAAATTGTCCAACTTATCAGGACCTTCCACGAGCTACATAATAATTTAATTTGTATTTTAATTCATTCAATTGTTTGATGAGAATGTTATACCGAAGATAAGAATGTTATTTTGTAAGCATTACTGACACGGTTAGACTTCAATTATTCTTTTAAGTTTAATTTTCACCCAAGTTAGCTGAACGGCCATGTCATGATCCCATGAGATTTTGAATATACATGAAGATTGCAAGCTTTGCTCAAAATTGAAAAGTTGGCCCTGCTCCAAAATAGTTTGGCTGCTTTCTCTCAAGAAGTTTGTCAGTTTGCTGACGGGTGGAAGGCTGCGCAAACTGTTCGCAAGCGGCTCCAGCTAATGACAATGGGACAAGTTTGTTTGGCCTCATCTCAAGTCTGGGCAAAACTTGCGTGCGCACGCATGAGCTCTCACTAAAACCATCGTTCATTATGCGGATTTCGCCCTCGAAAATTTTACCTCCCATCGCTTCAAAACTTCTACTAACGCATCTGTCGGAAAATATTTTTATGAGTGGGTCGTAGTTTATAAATTTATGGGTCCGTAGAAGTGAATTGGATATAATGAAATTCATTTATATTATTTTTGGCTTTTAGATCAACGTTCACAGAAGGACTTGTGGCGATCGGAAGTCGTAAAGCATCAACAAGTTATGCATTATCTCTTGGATTGAGGCTAGCTTTTGTTTTGTAGCCTGTGTGAAAAAGATGTCAATAATTTTTTTCCACGAATGGATCCTCTAATGTTGAATGGAATTCAGGTAAAAATATTCGCGCTCGTTTTCCTTTTTTAAAACTAATATAAACCTGTAAAATTTCTTTTGATCGTCAGGATGGATGGCGGAATAATCTGACAACGAGTGAATTAATTAGAAAAATTCTGCAATCTAACTTGCATGCAGTTATGTGCTACAAATGTGATGTAAGATAAGTGGATGAATGAACCAAATATATTCATAGTTGTGGAATATTTTTTGCGAAATTATTGTTATAGAAACGTATGGTCACCAGGCAGGGTCATTTCGCACCGAAAATGAACAAAAGAAACGGAAAATACATATATGACAAACGTAATTCGTGCCACTCGCGGGCACTCAACACGTCCTCGTTTGAGAACGGAAACAAAAAACCTTTTAACTTCTTCACTGAAACCAAAGAGCATTACTACGACCATGGTGAGTCAGCTTAGTTAAGAGAGATAGCTCACTAAATTTTTGCTTGGATGTTATCATCTACTGCAGCTGGAAATGTGGACAATGTCAGACTCAGTTTTTCGATGCCAGTATATACGACGTTGCTTTTATAGCTCAGCTTTAAAAAAAAACTTGATCAATTGAGCTGTATCTTAGAGGCTTTGAAACTCTGTCTTATACAGTGAAGGTTTTTGATAAATTATCGTCACGAGACATACAGGCGATAGTTCTAATGACTATTTTGTCTCGGTCAAATGTTCGTAGATTAAATCTGTCTTTGCGCATTGGAAGCAATTTTTGCTTGAGTTTACTGGAATAGATTTGAGGAGAAAAGGGGACGTCCAGGGTTCATAATGAGTAGAAAATGAGTAAAAATAGTTTTAAAAAATGCTCAGGTGTAATTCTGTTAAAATAAACTTGAAACTTCGTATAAAATATAGAATTATCTTATTACTGGAAAACTTTAATGTAGATAAAATTCAGCGTGAATGAAATAACAGTCTTCAGACAGGATTAACTCATCAATTCAGCATGATACTAGTTGTCTCAAATCTTTAGAGTCCCTTGAGATAGAATACATTTTACACTTTTCTTGGCTTAACGTTGGTGCAGGTGAAAAATGTGATGTTTACCGTCCATTCGAAAATCTCAACATTTCTACCGATAGCATATTTTGCGCATCTGCGTTCCTCTCGGCAACCAGCCAATTGATTGACTTACAGTATCAGTCCATAAAATTCAACGAAAACTTTCAATTTTTTTTGTAACTAGATATTATAATTTGTTTGAATTTATACTCAGTATATTGAGAGGTTTTTTATATTCTGATCTTGACTGAAAAAGGCTTTCCTAAAGCAGATATTCAAATAAGGTCAAATGTTCAGACCATTTCCCCAAATATGACGGGTTGAGGGTTCACAGGTCTGAAGAAAAAAATAAGAAAGAAAAGTGAGACCTTAGTTTCTTAGGTCTTCACTCAGACAAAGGTAGTAAGAAAAGGTGACCCTGCTCATCGATACTAGGCCGACTTCAATTACTAACTTTTACCCTCCACTCACTTCATAGCTTGAACGTATTCTCGCTCTTCCTCAGACGGATTCATACCTTTTATGACATTTTAACACCATTTAACTAACCGAGTTAGAGCTTACCTCTCGTGTCTCTTCCGGCTGCGTTTAACCTACATATTTCCTTCACCAGTAGATGACCATGCATTCCCACCCTAAGCCCAAAACCACAAAATCTTTTGACCAGCTGTACATGCTGGCTGTCTAATAACGCTGGTTCTTTTAAGCCTCTCTTCATTTTTCATTTTATCCGTTCGTATAATACCATGTAAATCTATCATGCATCTTATTTTTAACACATTCAGCCATTTCATGTCTTCCACCCATAATCCCATGTTTCCGCATCAAAACATGCACTACAACACCCCTCTTAACGCTCCATACACTTAATACCCTTTTCCCAATCTACAGGTGAATTAATTTTCAATATACCATGTTCAGGGACATTGGCCTCTAAAGTATTTAAACTCCTTAATTTCCCCCAAAACCGTTCTATTCAAGCTAGAATTGAGTCTCCCTCTAGTCTCATTTAGCTAATGCACTTGTTTTATTCATGCAACAGTTTACATATGTATAAGCTACTTAAAGTATAAGATGCCTGAACAA
>VOMN01106234.1:0-18106 GCA_014899125.1 Orchestia grillus | reverse complement strand
TGCATTGTAATTGAATGTTAAATCAATCAAAAAAATCCTATTTCTCCTAAATTTCAAACGTAAAAGGTCCATTCAACTTTTCATAAAACAGCACAACTATGTGAGTGTGGCTTCGAAATCTTAGTTAAACGTTGCATCTCGACACAATAATTTAATACTAAGCTCCTTCAATAATACTACTGCAACGCACCTGGCGAACCGAAACTTTCAAATCAATTATCGTCAATGAAACTTTCTGAATAACACCTCTGCCGATTAGCTGACGTCTCGCAACCGTCGAAATAATAATAGAGTACTAAGCCTTTTAAATCACAGCATAGCCGCATAACTGACGTCTCGAAACCACGGTCATGAGTTTCACACGTCCACGGAGTGAGCCATAGGCCTCTTGAGCCTCTACAAATCAGACTTACGGACAGACTCATAAATCGGAGTTGCTTCCCGGAAATCACGGCAGTGAGTCCATTTTTACCAGGAAACGTAACCACTCAGCGTAGAGAAATACGATGGAAAAACCTCTTCCTTGTGTTCGTGTACGAGCAAGCAGCCGCAAGCGATTGGAAAAAATATCCGGTCAATATTTTCTGGTAAATATTAACAAGCCCAGCGACTTATATAAAAATTAGCCTGCGTACATAGACTGATACTATCCCACCTCAAACAGGGATGGAAAAAAAACTCACGTAATTTTGAAATTAGCTAGCGATGGAACGAAATAGAGAGAAGCCTAAGGCGCAGCGGCAGCTCAAAGGACTATAGGCGGTAATGCGTTGGTGAGCGTGGAACACAGTTACTGGCGCCGCAACTCAATCGTGTTGAGTTAGGAAAAGCTGCACGGCGGTAAATTTAGCGAATTATGCTACCACCACGAAGGCATCGGTGGTGTGGAAGTTGATGTGACAGAAAAAGGAACAATATTTACTTTAATGGAAAAACTTTTCCTTGATATGATTGATATATGAAAACCTATTTCACCTCTAAAAACCTCAAAAAAGTGCATTTAACTTAACCATCAAAATTATTAGAGCTGTAGATTGAATGCAACACTTCTTTTTTATGACTATCGTTATTAGTTGACTAGCATCACTAGATTAATCCTATCGTCCCTAACTTTGACATTCAGAAGAACATTTCGACTGAATATTATAGTACACCATTCTCATAATTTTGCACCATTTATATCAATTGTGTGCGCTGGAGGATACAGCTATATATTGATCAACATTATGAATGTAAAAAGTTTCATGCACGTCATTTTACACCAAAAAGCACAGAAGAAAGGAAAGAAGAAAAAATTAGCTGTATAGTTCTGAATATTGTCCATTGGCCTCCTATGCTCAAGAAATGTACCATATTCTGCATTTAATGAATTCTCGTACCTGCTCTAGCATATTTTGAGGACCATACCTGTGCTGTATATTCGTACGGATGCACCAAATTAGTCTATTCCACAGGGACACAGTTGTTGTGCGCCATTATTTCTTTAATATAGTTCGTTCAACTAGACGTTTATATAACCTTTAACTGCACGTCGTACGTACCGCTTTTAATTCTGCTCCTTAAAATAACACTTTCCTCCAGTCAGAACTACATGAGCATTGTTCGTATCTACCATTCAAGAACTCCAATGCAGTGAAGGGTTAATATGTTCATACGTCACCGTATATGGTCTGTTTCTGGTTATTTTTTCTTCTATTTTATTCCTATACCAGCCCGCCATGGTGAACGTGAAAGCTTTTTTGTTAGCAGATGAAAGTTTTGAAGATTAGCAAGGAAAGAATTCAGTGCGTGCTTACTTACAGCCCTGTCAACGTATTTTTTCTACGGCTGTTGTAACTAACAAATTTGCACTGTATTTTCTTACTTATATTACACACGTGTGAAGGTATGTATTTCCAGTTTGTTTTAAACTGTGAATGAACTCGGCGCATGTTTCAGCTGAACGAATTCTATGAATAGTTTTGCTCAAAACTACGAATACCAGCCTAGAATGTGTTAAAATCAACGAGAATTTCTTGTGGTGGCAATATTTGACACAGAGCCCCGTCTTCACTTTAATTTCCATGACTCGATACCAGAGGCTTCTGAATCTCGTTGACGTTCAGATAATATGAATCTGTAGCGTTGCGACGCAGATTGACCCCCCTGAAGACGTAGGAAAAAGACGAAACAATGGATTATGTTCCATTGAATTTAGTAAGGTTTCTGTTTTGCTTCTAACGTTTCATGTGAAAAGCTTGAGTAAAATGAGTTAAATCATACTCTTTGATTTTGCATGCCCATACTCGAGATATTCGCTTGACTCGAAAATGAAATACAGGCTCTGAATTCAACACACCAGGAATTTTTTCCCATTTAGCAAAGGTGTTTGCCACATCGTTGACATTTCAACCTTCTACAGAAATTTATCTTTGCGCTGTTTTCCTGTATTCCATATGATAAAATGCATGTATCATTCAATATTTCAAAACATAATGCATGTATCATTCAATATCTCAAAACATACTGCATGTATCATTCAGTATCTCGAAACACAATGAATGTATCATTCAATATCTCAAAACATAATGCATGTATCATTCAATATCTCAAAAAATACACATATTCACTGTTGTAAATAAAGCTACAAGTCAATTACAAATTAATAGTTTTAAAACAGTTCTCCCAGTGATCTTGTAATGAAACACATGAGACTATCGGTAGATTCATAAGATACGCTTATGAATGTCAAGTTCGCCATTTTCTAAAGGCGTAATTAACATTTCATCACATTCAAATACACCCAAAAAATGCTTACTCTGAATCTTTTTCACGAACCAAGACTTCCTGAAGCTCAAGTAAATAAAGTGCTTATTGACTGATATTCCGTTCACCCCTATCGCTTCTTCACAACACGACGGTTCAAGAAACCCAGTTCTCGTTTTATATTAAGATTTAACACTGCAGGAGGGAGTTACAATGAACCACGCAACGAAAAATGCACAATGAGTTTTTTGCGTAGCCCTATTTTACTGTGAAAACCGTTGCTCAAGTTTTTAAATTGATCCTTTCTTCGAGTGAAGGTAAGTTTTGCAGCGAGGATAGCGCTGGGCACAAACGTGTCTCGTGGAGGCAAGTTCGGAGCTCCCTCGTTAGCTCGGCTCTAAGGAAGTTTTGGATCCTCGTTGAGTTTTTGCCGGTGTCAGTTCCATGTAGCTTCCCTAATGAGGCTAACTCGAGCTCGAGCAACGCAACTTTGCACGCCTGGAATACTTACTTGACTTACGAGACCTGAGTTCTTAACAGCATAATGTTCATCGAAATGATTTACCCTTGCAATATATAAGAATTTTTTTTTGTGCGAGCTAATGAATCGCCCATTCGTTTTTTTGGATTATTCATAACTGGATTTCCACTATTATGATATTTACACGTGCAAATTCATCTTTTCTATGAATGCGCGTTTCAGAAATCTAATTTTCGATTATCTCAGGGGATGTACAAGCCAGTTTGTTAAGGACGATGACGGAGCACTTCAAATGATGTAGTACGGTTGTGTTTTTAATTTTTTTTGACACAAATGTTTAATAAACGCACCTCAGACGACGTGGTAAGACTTCACGTCGGTTATACGTAGGTTGAAGAATAAAAGTAAATAGAAGATAGTAGCATTGCTTCGGGTAAATATAAATTTGAAAACAGTAACAGCTGCCTAACTTGTAAGAAATCTTTATCAACCTTTAAAGTTTCCTGAAATCTTTGAAAAAAGTTATGCAGTGCAGACCTTGACATTGGGGAAGTACGCGCTACTGAAGTCTCTTGGTTACCGGTACGTGGTGTAACACAATCAGGTATGTATAACAATTATATAAATGAATATTATTTCCTGATTCGATGCACTGATATCACTGAACTTTGGGGAATAACGTAAGTGACAGAATAAGCACAGATTAACTTGAGATTTAAATAAGCCTGCAACGACAAAATTTGAATGCTCATTTCAGAGCAGTGAAAAATTGTCCCTGAATGTTCATTTTATTGAAAAGAGTACAACTCACAAGTTCAGGGTTACTTGATGAAGCATAGCACGAAAACAAGTTCGGATATCTTGGATTAACGTTATTTCAAAGGAAAAATAGTCAATTTTTATTCAATTCTAGTGACGACGAGAGGATTCAGATGTCAATACAATGAATACGTAACATCGACTCGAATTAAGACAATACTTTCATAGTTAATGTTGAGTGTTTCCTCGATCGATCCTTCGGCATGTTGACTTGTTTTCATTATTAGTTTGAATAAAATGTAAGACAGCTGTGAATATTAATGAAATTTGAAGAAATTTAACTCTAATTTTACATTAACAGTACTCTGTAGAATTAATTACGACTGTAATATTGATTGTTATCCGTGAACGTACGTTGGAACAGTCGTTACTTATTTGTGGCTGTAATACTGATTGTTATCGTTATCTTACATTGGGACAGTCGTTATTAACATATATATGATCAAAAGAAAAAACTACTCTGATCATATATCAGTTGAATTTCAAAAAGCCCCAAATGACGATTATTTCGCTAGTATTTTGCATTTCAGTATGACGAAGGAAGTACGACTGAGATGTCTCAAGTGCTTGAGACTTAGGTGTTTTAAACTGGTGCTTCCACTTGTATTTACAGACAATCATGTGTATGATACCGTCAAAATTTAAAGAAAACTTCCCTGTTATGAAAATGCTCTCACTTGCCAATGAAAAATTCCTGTCTCATTCTTTGCTTAAAATTTACGAATCCGAAAACTGTGAATATTTATTGATCAACCCTGAAGCTTGTACTTCTCTAAAGAAAACATGATTTGCGCGTGAAACTATTCATTTCGCTCTAAATCAAATCGGTATGTCTATTTGCAGGTCGATCAAAAATAACTAAGAGGTTTTAACGGTGTTACGATAATACAGAGCCAATTGTCGTGTAGCATTTTAGCTCCCAGATTCCTGGCCTACGTTGGTGAGGACCTCCAAAGTCAGGTCTCTCGCAGACCGGTCGTCCACTACTCTGGGGGAACACTCAAGTGAACAGCTAACGAGTTTAAGCCTCCAATTAAGAAAGTTTCTTTTTTCATTTGCAAGCTTGCCCGAAAGAAACGAGGCCAGTCTCCGGAAGCGACGGTAATTCTCCTGATGGTTGAGGAAATCCTAGCGTGCAAAATTGGGTCATCATTTTCAACTAACGTTCAAAAATTTTGGCCCCTTCTAGACGAGCTTGAGCTTGAGAATGAGTATGCCGAGCCAGACGAAGCATGTTATGTCGTTCACAAATATATCACCCTTAATGTAAAATATTTTCTGAGTTGTTCTTAAAGGAGATCGCTACACACAATCATTTAAAATACTTTTTAAGATGGTACAGATACAGTTACACTCGTGAGATTTAATATTTTAATCAAACACCTTGTTAGTTAACATTCGTATTACTTACATGTATCTAATTAGCATTTTGAGTTGTAAGCAAAATAATTAAAGTTCCATTTTTCGTAGCCATGAAGACCAATTTAGCCGCTGCTATACCGGGTTTCCGTAGCATTAAGCGGGGCAGGTGATTACTTAACCGCCTGGTCAGAATGCTAGTCTGTCGCAAGCTTTACCCCATCATCAACTGGTCCCCGTTGTACACTGGGGAGGAGTGAAAAACTTGGCGACAGGCGCACTCGAACTGGCGACCACGCTCGAACATCGGTCGAGCATCTAACCTAGCAGGCAATCCAGGCCCCTCTCACCCGGAAACCGTACTTCGCACTACATTTTATAATATCAAGTGGATTTTTTTCCGTGTACCCGTATATGTATGCGAAACATACAGGTTGTAGGGCAAAATTTTACAACGAAAACAGTTTCCCATGTTTAACATTTAGTTGCGAAACATCTATAAGCGAATACTACTTGAAGATGGTTGCCATATGATGAAGTTGAGCATTCGCAAGCTTGTGGTGGTATACAAATACATTTTTCATGGCGTATTTTTTCAGGTATTGAAGATTCAGCGGACGTTCCTAATGAAATATCTTTTTCACCATTTACCAAAGATGTTCGATAGGATTGTGGTTTAGAGATTGGCCTTGGACATTGGAAAATATGCTTTTTTTTCTTGTGAATGATTCGGATGTAACTTTTTCCCTTTGTTTACGATCGTTATTTGTTGGCATGTCCATATGCATTTTTGGAAAAAAAAATGCTTCGCACTTAGAATGAGACTCTTCTCCAATTGTTGACGGTACATGGTCCCACCGATCTTCTTATCAGTAATATGACGTGCATCAGTGCTCTGTGCTGTGAAACAATCCAAAACCATTATGCTGCCACTTCCTTGTTTCACAGTTGGGGTGGTGCCTTGCCTCTCATTTGCTGTTCCTTGCGTCTCCCACATATGACGAGCTCAGGTGCACTAACCAATTCAGTCTTGTTTTCAACGCACCAAATAGCAGTCTCCTAAATTACATGTGCTTTCAAAAGCATTCTGCTACAAAGCTTAGCGACTTGCAACATGGTCTCTGCATCATAGGAGTCGTACGGGGTATGAAACATTTGAGCCAATTGTTTTTAAGTTTTCTGCCGATGATTCTTGCATCCAATTCTCATTTTTCATGAGTTTCAACTCCTTGCTCGTCATCATAGGCTTATTTTTAATCTTCCTCATCAAAACTCGATGAGAACGAAGATAAATCTTCCGTGGAGCCCTTGACTTTGGCAAGTTAACTCTTGAGTCGAGTTGAGTAACTATTGAGTGTTCCTTAAGCTTTAGATTAATTGAACCTGCGGTAGCGTATGGCTCATTTCTGCGCAAAGACCTTTCTGTACGATATTCCTCAGAATCAAACTGGACAATTCGCTTCCGTAGTTATTCTTCGACTTGTTTAACTTCAGGCAATACGTCGTCTAGGGGACTGTATGCTACGACGGCTCACAAGTGACTAACCCTCCACTTTTATGCCGAACCAAGTTGATTTTTATTCTCGAAACATTTGGAATGTTCTACAAGTTATTCAGATACAACCTGAAAAATAACATAATTATCGAACGAAAGTTGACTCACAGAAAAGGTTGAATACTTTTAACACACGCGGTATAAGAATTTATATTAGTGTGAACGGAACAATTTACTTATTAGATTTGGTACTTTACAATTTTACTTTGTTAATAGAATTTAGATTCGGTTCAAATTTCAACTCTGATGGCTTACTAGACGTTTAATATATAATGGATTTCAAAGCGACGAACAACTTATGTTCTTCCACTGTAATTATTTAGGAAGAAGTAATTTTCTAAAGGGTTGATAGAGCTCGGCTGTGTTCTTCACTACTTAGAGTAATGATAAAATATTATGAAATATCGGTCTGTCGCCCAACACATTGGATATTTACAATTGATCTTGTTTGGTGTCTTCTACCTCGTTCCTGGGATGGAAAATTTCGCAGAAGTAGGTTATTATTATAAGGAAAAATGTCTTAAGGAATGACAAAAGTAACAGGAAAATGAGCTGGGTATTATTTTATAAATATTGTAAGAGTCGCACCCAATAGGGTGACAAAAAGATTGCAATCACAAAAGTCCCGTCTTTTTCAAATTATACGACCATCAAATGAGGAGGAGTCAGTGCATCAATCATGGTCAAAATTTTCTCTCGCCTTCGAATCATACAGCCCACACCATCACTTTGCGAGCAGTTGTTTGTTGGTTTGTTTCGCTGCAGAACTTTTATAGGATAGGCATTTTTCGAAAGGCACGAAATATAATGGCATCATTATCCATTTTGTAATCTGAATGTATCATTTCTGTTTTTCAAAGGTGTAAATGTTTTCGGTCGCCTTTCCACTTCGGAAATTTGGAAGTGTTATAATTGGTTTTATAGCCCATTTACTGACCAAGTTTAATGTACAGCAGAAACGTAAGAAGGTGGATTGCTGGCTGGTGGTTGTCCCGGAAAGTCGTCATTCCCTCCTTCTTCGGAACGGGAAAATAGCAGGGATATTTTATAAAACTCGTAAGAGTGCATTAACATGCTCCCATTATTTGAGTTTTATGAGTTCTCGAACGTGTATGCAAAACCGTCAACTCTAAAAACAAATTTCAAACCTAAAATTAGGGAGAAATTAAATTCTACAACGCAATTGAAAAATTTGGCAAACTAAAAGAACGCGAGTGACCTAAAGGAAGGCCAATTAATGAACAATTGTTTTGGGTTGAGGAGGAAGACCCACTGTACCAAATAGTGGAACTCGTCGCACTCAATTTATTTCATGAACGATTCCATCTTTCGAAAATTCGGGCACGCAATGATAAATGCAGCATAACGTTTCGTGGATCCTTACGAAGGCGATCACTTTGAAACGTTGAAATTTGTGCTTGTGAATTAACGATAACAAATGTGACTTACCGCCTCATTCGAATCGTGATTTGTACCCGGACTTACCTCAATCAGAAGTCCACAATTTTTGATAACACCATCATTGGATACGGAAGTTTACGTAAGCAAACTAAGGTGGCTTTGAACATGCATGTGAGCCAATGTTAGCCTCAACACCACCATATCTTGGCAGAAAATGATCCCAGTTGCTGCATCAGTTAATCAAATGAAGAATTCCTGTGTGATTATGCGCAATTATTCCGCAGGGTCGAGATCCAGGATTTCAGTCGAGGGCCTACCTCAGTTTTGTTTATGCGGGTGCTCCATTTTCTGTTAAGGGAGGGGAAGTAGTCTGCAGGGGCTTGTTTGGGCTGATGGTGGCTTGATGGAGAGGGGCGAGGACTGAAAACCTCGCACTAATATCGGTGCGATTCCAGAAGAGAAAGATAAAAAGCGTCCTATTGTTGCCAAATACCAACATGAGTTAATTCATGAGCTGGTTTTGGGTAACGTTGATGGCAAAAAAAATTCCCATAGATTTTTATCTATTGAAGTACAAGGTTGAAGACCTTATGAACCAGCGAACTTTCACGATTGCTATATCTGACAAACAAGGCTTACCCAGTTTCCTTGATTAGCCGCATAATTTTTGTACCGATATTAAATTCTTTAAATGACGACCATTATTGTAAACAAATGCAGCTAGAGCTGCACGGCAATTTTCCTAATCCAGTTTTATCTCCTGTGCCAGTTTTGAGGCACCACGAGCAGTGTGATGGCTATTTCGAATTCGTCATCTGGGAATCGCACCCTTAGGATTACGCAGCTACGTGAGGAAATTAATCGTACTTTTATTGGTTGTCAATCGTGCTTGCTTTTGATAATTAATTGTGCTTAGTATCAATTTTAAATGGTTCTAGCTTTGGATAAATGATCGTGCTTAGTATCAATTTTAAATGGTTCTAGCATTTGATAAACGATCGTGCTTAGTATAAATTTTAAATGGTTCTAGTTTTTGATAAATGATCGTGCTTAGTATTAACTGTCAATCGTGCATGGTATTTTTTGCCGTTCGTGCTCTTGGTGTTAATTGCTAATCGTTCTTGATATTTAATGTCGACCGTGTTTGATATTGATGTCAATTAGCATGTGATTCATTGTTACTTTTACATGGAATAAGTTAATCGTGTTTGGTACTAATTACTAATCTTGTTATTTCTAGTCAATTTTCTGATATTAGCTATTAAGTGTGCATAGTATTCATTATCATTCATGTTAGTTACCAATTATTATCAATCGCAGTCGCGATCAATTGTCAGTCATGCTCGGTAGTAATTATTATTTGTATTTGTTGGGAGAGCTTTTGGTTTCTTCGCTTGAATTCGAAAATAAGTTTTAATACGAAAAGAGAACGATGTGATGCATTACTTAATAATTTATTCACATAAGTTGAGTTTCGCTAGTACAACCAGCGGAGGGACCAACAAGGCCTTCACCTCGCACGATGTTTCTGACCTGCGACTGAGAGCTGCCTGGCCCTCGCCGCCCCGGCGCCAGGCCTTGAGGCAGTCATGGCTCCTGTGCTCGTAGCCTTGATGGGTCGCTGGGGCCTTGAGAGCAGGACTTAGCAAAACTGGAGTGCCTTAGGACACAGCCTCGCAGGACTCAACCTCGCAGGACTCAACCTCGCAGGACTCAACCTCGCAGGACTTAACCTCGCAGGACTTAACCTCGCAGCACTCAACCTCGTAGGACTAAAGCAGGACTTAGTGAGGTCGAAATTCCACAGATCGTTCTTCCAGAGAGTTGGCATATTTGCAAAGTGCGTCAAGAATTCTTCGATGGGATTATGATTGAAATTCTTTTATTGAGAGCTTCTGGTCATGAACTAGACGGGGATTAATGAATTGAACTGAACTAAAGCGCACACTCTTCGGACGCAGGCGTTCAATGGCGTATGACTTTAATAAAATGTTTATGACGTGTCATAAAATCAATGCCCAAGGATTTGTGAAGTACAGTTATATTCGTAATTTTATGCCGTCACGCTATTTTTAAGTCTATACATTTTAAAAGGTCGCAATATCTCCCTGAAATTAGTTTGACTGAATCTCTTTTTCAATAATACGTTGGAATTCAAATTCGCAGCCTGAGCAACGTGGTTTTGACAAAATTAATCTATATCAGGAGCGAACAATTGTTTATATTAACATTGTCATCTAAAATGAATCACACCATGCTTGTAAAGGAAACAGTTTTTACGGGAAATTAGCAATTTCCAATTTAGCTTTTTCTAAGTTCAACAATTGGTTGATGAACACCAATTCAGGCCTTGAAACGAAGACAAATCTTTTGTTTTCGACAACTTGGAGACAATGGGAGCCGAACCACTCAATTTATCACGAATGACATTATCTTCAGAGATGTTAGCTCAGTCAAAAAAGGACGAAAAATTGCCAGGGAATACGAACAGTGGGATAAAAATAAAATCAACTTACAAGATCAACTAACCACTGAAACTATAAACTAAAGAATCTAAAGTAAAAATCTAAATAAATTATTTAGCAATCGAAACCAAAATAATAATCAATTACAAACGAAATAAGTAAACTAAAAAAAATTATTGAGCAAAAAAGGCAACCGCACACTGTCCGAGATGACTGCAATACGACGCTAGAGCAAAAAGGTCGCTTTGATTTATGCCTCTGATTATGTTCTTTTAACATGCTTCCTAGTTTTCATATCACCTCGAGATCGTACGTACCTTGTTTTCCAATGGCATTGTGGATGCTGCATACTGTAGATCATGCTATAGATCAACTGCCAGATCGCGCTTTAGATCATGCCTCTAGATCATCATACAAATCGCGCTCTAGATGGTCCCTCTAGGCAGTCGCCTAGATCCTCTTCCAGATCGTGCTTTAGATGGTCCCTCAAGATAGCTCTTAAGATCGTTCTCTAGTTCGTACCAATTACGTTTACCAATGCCGTTTTAGATGCTGCTTCTTCTTTTACGCTGACTTTACGAGACGCTTGTACTGATAAGGCTAAACTTCTTTATTGAATTGCGGAAACGTTCTCACTACTCTAGACATGTCGTTTGTTTTACGAAATATCCGGAAGTGTTAGGTTTATGTCCGGAAGCTTACTAAGCCAGTAAAAGAAATAGATATGGAGTGAGTGGTATTTCTTGGAAAAATTACGATAGTGAAAATAAAATAAGGAGTTTAGGAATGGCGCGATGTCGTTGGTATTGACTAAGAATAACTAGATATAGACTCATAAACTCTAAGTACAGCTATGCGCAAAACCGTAATTGAGAATGACGTGCGTGTTGACCCGTACGTATCCAACGTAGACTGTATTGAACACATTCATTCAAGCTTGAAATTGTTGAAGTTAGATGGAAGTCATCGGAACATGACGGGTTGAAAGCGCTGCAATTCCAATCAGAATTTGAACGTGCGCTGCTGCCCTGTTATTGTAGCCCGCTACAGAAGTCGTGCTGTCTTATCTCACTCAACACTACGGTAGATATTGCCTCAGATGTAGTACTGCTCTCCAGCACCAAGGTTGAATGTTACTTACTTTAAAATTTCGAGAAAAGTTTAATTAATCAAAAAATGAGCAATATAAGGATTGGTTCTTTGATATTCTCATTTTTTACCGCTGTTTTTGATTTTACACCGCCGTCAGCTGCTCCGAAAATTATGAAGTCTGGAAACATCATTACCTTTGTCATCAAATGCGTTGCTCATAAAAATTCAAACAAAAACTCACAAGTTGAGCTTGAAATTATATAGATAATTTCATACAACACAAGTGTCCACCGAACTCATGAATTTAAAAATTCTTGATATTTATCACCCGTGGTAAAAATCTTCCGATATTCATGTCAGAGGGTAAGGGAACAGAAGTTACACAAAAATGCCAGATTCATTTACAATAAAACAACATAAATTTTCATGAAATGACGTACTGAAATAACTTTCATACACTCATTCTACGAAACTAAAATCCATCACTTGGAACAGTCAAAAATTTTCCACACCTCGGCCCTGACACTTCAGCTACGTAACTGCCACATTTATTGCTGTAGCTTAAAAGTTCGGAACCGCCGGTTGAGAGGGCGGGCAAGCCAGAACCGTGTGAGGAAAAAGGCCCAATTTATCTCCCGCTATCGGCTGCACTTCTTCGATTGCAGACCTAGAGCGTCGACAGCAGAGATCGACCGGCTCCATCCATTGCAGCTGTACGGACTCGGACGATGAGAAAAATCTCCTCGAGAGATCGTCGAGGGAGCTCTCAGCAGGAGTTTATTTTCGTTTCATTATGCAAATGATTATTTCCTCGAAATTACTAGAAGCGTGTTTCAATGAAATCAGGTTCATCTGGTCTTTAAAGCAGTCGGAAATACATTCAACAAAACTTATAGTAAATTGAACGACTCCCTTGAACGGTGAGTTTTATGACAAAGTAACTAGAAATCATTAACTGCTATTGTAGTGAAAATTTTCCATAGAGATATTCGTCTCGAAAGGTGACACCAGTGCGGTGCATACAGGGAGTCTAAGGTGAATGTATTCATTTAAATAAGTTGTACTCAAAAAAGTATCATTATCCTTCTAAAATACTTATTAAGCACGGAACATCTTAACTAGATAGAATAGATGAATGGATATGAAAGAGTAATAACATATAATAGAACCTTGAAGTTATTATTATTTACAGTCGATGTGTACGTTAATGTTGTGGGAGAGCCCTGCTGCTAATCCCTGCTGAATGCCGGGCCAGTCAAATGAATTTAGGTCTTAACAATTTTTTCTGATGGTAATATGCAGGTGTTTTGACGGTTTTCAAGTTTATTGATAATAATTTCTAAATGTTCATAGGAACATAAGACCAGTTTTAATAGTAGATTTAGCTTTTCTCTAAGAGCAGTAATGCCTGCATTAACTTTAATACGCCCAATTTTTTCTGCAATATCATCCATGTGACCGTACGAGAGAGTTTCCTAAATTGCAGCAATGTGACCGTACGAGAGAGTTTCCTAAATTCCAGCAATGTGACCGTACGAGAAAGATTCCTAAATTCCAGCAATGTGACCGTACGAGAAAGTTTCCTACATTGCAGCAATGTGACCGTACGAGAAAGTTTCCTACATTGCAGCAATGTGACCGTACGGAAGAGGTTCCTAAATTACGGCAATCTGACTTCACGAAAAAGGTTCTGCAAAGAGCAGAACTCAATGCATGAATGAGCAATTCAATCTGGTCCTACGATTTCACTTTAAAAAATAAGTTCGTTTTTAAAACTCCGTTTGCAAGTTCATTCTCCTTACCCTTTGAACCAGATGGACAAGTCAAGATTGAAGCCTTTGGAATAAAATTCGGAAATGCAACGAAGGAATCTGACGGCCTTTCAATTTGATGCTTGGGCATCCCAGGGCACCTGCGTGGGCGGCGTGTGGCATTTCTGTCGCTTCAAAAGAACACAGAGGACGTAAACACCTGACGTGTATACCTGAAATTCTAGGGTACTGGTTAACCTCACATAAACTAGAGACTTAGTCTACATACATAAATATGCTAAGCAAATGTTAGCAGATTTATTTACCCGAATTCTTTTCGATTGCGTGCATCTTACAATTTTATTCACGCTCAAATCACGTAATTTTCCGAATCCTTCGTGGATTATAAAAGCTTGATTTTCCAGCTCTGCAAGGAACCTTCAATATCTGTGCTGCTCGAGACTAATTCTGTTGATTGAGTGAAAAATATTACGCAGTAGTTCGACAGAATACCTACATCCAATCTGTCTTCGATTACGTCACATGCAGATAGAGATTTTCTAACTTGCATGTAACTCTTTCACGCACCTGCCATCATTTGTCGATTTGAGGTCATGGAAGCTGAGAAAGTAATGACAGAAAAAAACACAGGTTGTGTCTCTGAGCTATAATTCGCGAAGTGTCATACTCCTCTATCACGACAGCCCTGTTTGTAGCAACCAATCATTCATGAAGGAAAGTTGACAACGACGCGGTAGTTGCACGTAGGCGCGTTAGCAACATGTAGGTGCGTAAGCAACACAAATGGCGTTTGCAATACCAAAGGCGCGTTAGCAACATAAATGGCGCGAAAACAACACCAATGACACGTTAGCAACACAAAAGGCGTTCACAACACCAATCGCGTGTTAGGAATACAAAGGGCTCGAAAGCAACACCAGTGGCGTGTTAGCAACACAAATGGCGCGAAAGCAACACCAATGGCACGTTAACAACACAAATGGCGTGAAAACAACACTAATGGCGCGTTAGCAACACCAATAGCGCATTGGCAACACAAATGGCGCTTTAGCAACACAAATGGCGCTTTAGCAACACAAATGGCGCGTTACCCTAGCCTCTGTCTTGCGGCGGCCCCAATTTAGCAGTGTCGAGTGGGCTGAAGTCATCGCCTTCATCGCCTACCAGGACGTGATTCACCTTAGACCGGCCAATTCCCTTCACAACTTCAGGCATTTGTTTCTTTTTTGGTTGTTTTGGCAGTGCCAAGTACGCCTGCAGAGCTTGGAGGCCAGCCAGCATGGAGTGAAGTCCACAGCGCGCCCCTCCCACTCTTTGGGCGCTGCCAAATTTGCCTTCCCCATCTTCGTCTCACAAATCAATGACGTTTGTTATTCGTTTTCACCGCTTCCGGCAGTGAGCAGGAAAGTCATATGTACAAAGCAACTATGTTCTTGCAACCCAAAAAATGTTCAAATTATTCGGGAACTATTTCTTAATGACCACGGGTAAAAGTACAGAGTGTACAAATGTCTAAAGTAAAAGTGCAGCGTAAGCGTATGTCCTCAGATAAAAGCAAAGAATACACGAATGACCACAAATAAAAGTACAGTACAGACAAATACTCACAGGCAAACGAAGAGTATATACGAATATCAGCTGATAAAATTACAGTGAAATAAATCTTCCCTGCCAAATGTAGAGTATATGCGAATGTCGTCAGGTATAATTGCGGGATACACAAATAGCCACTTCGAAAAAGAACAGTTTTAACGGATGCCCACGGGTTAAAGTAAAGTGTATATTAATGTCTACAGGTTAAAGTACAGTACACACGTATGTTCACAAGTTAAAGTATGGTATACACCTAATTTCCACAAGTTAAAGTGTGGTATATAAAAATGTCCACAGGTTAAAGTACGGTATATTAAATGAAGCACGCATGCACAATATGAAATTTTCTTTATAACGAGTAAATATAATAATCATGGGATGACCGACGAAAACATTCGCTGTAAATTGTTTTTATTTTTCCACAGAACAATCCGTTTTACTTATTGTTTCAATTTATAGAAAAGGTACATTCTATGTAATTTTTAAAGAATCGTACTCTGTACGAATGTTGAACGATTATACTGTAAAATCATGTCAGAATTATTTTTCTTATCACAGTAAATTTCTCATACGTAAGCCTTCTTGATTCGCACGTTAGAAATGAGACACAGTAGATTACAGACACGGCACTACACCCCTGGGAGTACCACACCCCGGCACAACACCCCTGAGAGTACTACACCCCGGCATTACACCCCTGGGAGTACCACACCCCGGCACTACACCCCTGGGAGTACCACACCCCGGCACTACACCCCTGAGAGTACTACACCCCGGCACTACACTCCTGGGAGTACTACACCCCGGTACTACACCCCTGGGAGTACTACACCTCGACACTACACCCATGGGAGTACTACACCCCGGTACTACACCCCTGGGAGTACCACACCCCGGCACTACACTCCTGGGAGTATCACACCCCGGCATTTCAGACCAATTGGTTATGTTCGGCTATTTCTTATGGGAAGGCAGTCTGGATGATTCCAGTCAGGCAATTTAAATTTATTCAACTTTTTGTACTCAACTTAGCCGATTTCACCAAATACTTTTGTCTTGATGTGAATAGAGTACCACATTCATTTTCCGTCCTATCGCTGAACAGTAGTTTTAATGGTGTTTGCCAGTGAAGAAACTGAGTTTGCTCATCAACTCTCCCACAATTTCTGCAGCAATCACGTTAGTCTATCCTACGGAAGAAAAGCAATAAGATGTTGCTTAATATTTGATGAATTAATGAGTTTATGGAGCAATTTTATTTAAGTGAAGTGTTCATAAATTCAGGTAATGAGAACATACTCAGAAAGAAGGAGTAGCCTCAGACGCTAAACAGTGTCGCAGTAACTGAAACAACTAATTAATAAAGTGAACGTTATAGCATTTCAGGCCTAAATTATTACCAAGAGCTCTGCTGTATGAGGCCTTATACTGAGGCTCGAAGTCGAATACCGGCAGTCTTGTCCTACAGCCCCGCCTCGGGAATAACTCTCATTCATGGGTGCTGAATTTTATGATAGCGATAGTCAAACTCTCGTATTGACACCCAATGTTTTTACCAATTTGAATGCGAAGGTCTAGCTCTTCCATCGAAATCCATTGTTCTCACCGAAGTGAATTCGAGGGGTTAGTGCTTCTGTTAGGAACACACTGGTCGCCTGTAAAGTGCTAGAAGAAATATTGCTTTCATTTTTCGTTTATTTTTTACTAGACTGTTGCATCGTTGCATCAGTATTGTGAAAACAAATACAATACTCCCGATAACAAACGTCATCTGGAACAAAGAACTAATCAAACGCCCCGTAGTGCAGTGGTGTTTCCAGTTCTAATCGAAGGGAGAGGACAACATTTTTTTCCCATTCGGAACATGGAGGCCATCCATGTATCTGATGATAAAACCAAGCCAGCTCAGTTATAGTATGTTGTTTGTAAGACCATTTCCTCTGCACAACACGGACTCTTTGTTGGCCTGCGCCGGAACTGGTCGTCCGTCTTCACAGCAGGTCATGCATCACTAAACAAAAAGCAGACAAATTTGGCAACATCTTTCTAAAATAATTCAATGCATTGCCAGTCGGTCGTTTCGGCCTTGATGAATGTTGAACAATTGGTTTGTTAAATTCCCATGAGTTCGTCGGCCAGAAGAAAAGAAAGTTTCAAATATGGTAGTAAGGTTTTTCTTTGTATGAGATGGAGATTTGTTTTGTTCGATTTATATTTTTCAGCATACGGTGCTACGAACATCAACCTACCCCAAAAAATGTTGAGTTTGGGGAAATTCAAACTATGTACACGTGTCAGTGAACGCTTCTTGGATCTTATTCGATCATCTTAGTATATATGAAGCAGAAGATGTGAGCTCCAGAATAATCCCATAAAGACCCAACACAAATACGACCCCAAAGGGAAACACGTAAATTTTAATAAATTTGTCACCTACTGACACGCACCTAATCTTGTTTTATGAATCATAAAATAAAATACATGAGAGGTCAACTGCATAAATGATGGTACATTAAGCCATAATTTTAACTAGGGATTAGAAGAATTGATTGACATAGTTAAATATTGGTATCAGTATCCGTAGATTTATTTAGTCCATATAGGGATAACTGAGTACAAGTATGTTCGTATTTGTTCACAGAGTATAAAATACACTACCCGTGACCTATTGGGATATTTATCGACAAAATTTTATATTTTTTCCTAGCAAGTATTTTCTATCTATAAATTAATACACTGGTACCAACTTACGCACCTACCGTTCCGTCACACTTCGGCTCTTCGCAAGTGAAATTTCAGGTCTCGAGCGAAGTATCCTGTATAC
>VOMN01106227.1:0-23431 GCA_014899125.1 Orchestia grillus | reverse complement strand
ACTTGACTTATTTTAAATAGAAATTAAAAAGGTGTAGATGGCACTTTTCCCAACAGATGGATGGGACGTTCTGGGCCAGTACCGTGGTCTGCTAGGTCTCCAGATTTGACACTTTTGGACTCTTACCTTTGAGGCCTCTGAAGAGTTTATTCTGTCAAGCCCCAGTGGTCAAAGAAATATATTTTGTTGGAAGGATAGTTGATGCTATAGGACTTATTGCGGTTGAGTCACGAGAGTTTCATCCGGGAAACGCTTCTGTGTTCGTGCAAGACTGAATTGACTTAGCGGGTGAACATTTTGAACATTTATTTGTAAGTCCAATTCCGTAATACAGTTCGTGTAATCAAATAAGCTTCCATCACAAACGATTCGAGGACTCCCCCATTACAGTTATATTGAACACACACAGCTTTCAGATTCGATATCTCGAAAAAAATAAATGTTTGGATTTTTAATTAATTCTTAAAATTAGTAGTTCTTTAGGATTTTTACCTACTGTTAAAGTTTGTACCATTAGTTTTCGTACCATGGGCTCGAACTACCTTGTACGAGGTGGCCCAAGAAAAGGAAACCAATTTTCAAGTTACTATAGGTTACAAACTATCAAAGCTTGATCTTTTCTGAAAGCACAGTTTTGTACGCTAATTTTTTTAGAATTTATGCTGTAAAATTGAGGCTACAAATGAAACTTTAAATTTTGCAGAGAATTAAGCACAGGGGAAAAATTGATTGCACGAGAAAGAATAATTTTTTTATACCAGAATTTTTACACAAGGGTAGAGCCAAAAAACGAGAACCTATTTTCAAATTAATATATTTTGTAAGCCATTGAAGCTAGCCGTTTTGCGAAAACATAGTTTTATCCTTGTACGTTTTTGGAAATACAATTCTTATTGAAAGGTGTGAGGTAAATTACCCTCGATATGTCCTCTACTTCTTTTTACCCGTGCAGTCTTTATCTCGTTCGTGCAACAACTCTTCAACTAAATTCTGATTTGTTTTCATTAAATTAAACTTCCTTTCCAATCCTTTCTCGCAAATCATCAGTGTTTTCATGCGGCAAAAGTAAAGACTGTTTTTGGAATGTCCTTGACTGGAAAAATCGCGACGTGTTTGACATGAGTGGCCACTCAATTGGATGGTTCTGTGCGATAATGCGATCTGTGAAAATATTCTGTGGCAATTTTCGCGCTACACGACTTCTGTGTGCTGGAGCGCCATCTTGAATCCATCACAGCCTATTAAATCTGTTTCAAAGAATTCTACGGCTTAGAAATGAAAAAAAATTGTACTTCGTCGTGGAAGTCCTTTTTTTCTTTGTGCTTAATTTGCGGCAGAATTTACAATTTTAGCTTTATCAGGGTGGAATTTTCAAATGAATGTAAAAAAGTACATATGTAAAACTGTACATCCAGAAAACGTCTAGTTTGAATTGTTTGTACTCTATACTTATTTGAATATGGGTTTCCTTTATTCGGCGCCAAGCTGCATATGTAGCAGACGATGGCTCAGACTTCGATGTCATGAAGGGCATTTTCGCTGCACGTTCTCGTGAAAATTTCCCCTGAAAATACTTCGACAAAATTAATTTTGCAGAATTAGTAAGACATTTCCGACTCAATATTTATAGAATTGTATGATCAAATCAGGGTTTGCAGGGGTTATTTTATTTTCATACATAAACAGGGAAATAAGACGAATATGTTTAGACGTAGATCAACTAGAATATTCTACAAAATTAGAGAAAGATCTCGACACCTCAACGAGAAGAGTGAGTCAACTGGAATTTTAACGTGACTTGACGCCTCAATTGCCCGAGACAAATACAGGCGAAATTTTTCCCTCAGAGAGAAATGGGGAAATTTTCAGATTGGTATTACGGAAAGAGAAAATAGTCGAACTAATAACAAGGAGCTCAATTGTTTTTTCTTTCTTTCTCTTTTGGAGCAACAATTAGAGGATTCACTGAACAATTTACTTTAGAGTGTGTTCGCTAATTACAGGCCGACAAAGAATGATAATTACTGGTCGTGGAGTTCTGCAAAACAGGTTCGAAAAAATTCTGGAACAACATACAAGCTTGAGTATCATCATTCAGTGCGTAAAAATCATCAAACGACATTGATACGTGAACACGAGTGAGTATAATAAATGCTCGCATGTGATTAACCTTTATGACAGCAGCTGTGAAACTATTCCCGTGACAGCACGCTCTGCAATTTTTTTAAGCTTCTTTTCACGATTTATTAAAAAACCTACAGCATCCGAGAATGATGTCGTGAAAGTACTTTTAATTAATTTGGAGAAATAAATTCTATATGGTAACAATTTTGAAGAGCTTTGTAATTGAATTGTTTCTTCAACTAGTATAGACGCCCCCACAAAAATGATGGGATTTACCATAGTTTATTCTTAGGATTAATGAATTTTTCTCAGTGAAGCTGTTGACCATCGTGTACTCTGAAGTTAACTCTTTACAATCAGATTTTGTTGACCATAAAATACTGTTACGTCATATGGTGATTAATAAGAGATTTAGCTTCCCTTATATTACGTTAATTAAGGATACGACACTCGGTATCGTATACGCCACCGCCGCATATAAGCGCCGCTCACAGCAATGTTATATTCTTGTGTTACACACAAAAAAAAAAGATAAACAAACACATGACCACTATTACTATAACAGGGGGATTACGGAGATGCGTTCAAAGTGTATATATATATAAACTTTTTATCATTATGATCATATATAGTATATGGGAGGTGAATTAACCTTGACGATGTATGAAATAGGTATGTTGTTGTTCTGAGTGTGCTCGTGTCATTAGTACAAATTCTTCTAGCACACCCAATGTTAGAAATGTTGTACTCTACCATCATAATTTCTGGACATATACAGATTGTCCACGAAAAATGTATACATCAAACCTGAAACATCTATATATCTATCTAGTATACTACAAAAACTTTGATCACCTTGCTTGTTATCTTGCTTGCTTGTTTGTAACCGCCGTGCACATTCTTCAGTAATAACATACTGTAAGGCAGAAATTTAGAACTTGTTTCTCAGTAATTAAATAAGGTATTTTCCATCGGACCATGGTTACGGCTCATTCGTATTAAAGTGAATGAATACTTTTTTATGGTTTTGGATATTAGCTAGGAAATAAAGAAGAATCATAAATAGCTAAAATATGATTTTAAAACAGTGACTCCACGGGTTACAGGTGTTCTAGTATAACCTTCGCTATTTGTCCATGATACGGATTAACACATAAACAGTCTAATCCTTGTCTCACTATACATATATTAATAGCCCAGTGTTACTTGCTTGGTCCGTCTGTCTCTTCGTCATGCTCTTAAGGATTTAGATACGAAAAAATTCCAGAGTACGTATTTCTAACTAATCAGCGAGACTGTCAGAGGAGGCAGTCCGTATCAGAGATACTGCAAATAACAATATTAAAAGTCAGATTTTCCGTAAATAAGAGGTAGATGTGATGGAATCATGTGGTACCATGGATGTAAAAAATTGGTAATGCTTGAAGTCTTTTTGTACATTTTTCGGTGACTTTCTCTCTCTGCTTGATGCACGGATGCAAACGCGGCGGTTGCAGATGAACATCAAGACGTGACTGGAAGAGAAGCCGTACAATGATCTGTTCGGAAATTATTTTAAAACGGCTGTTTTATTAAATATATAAATAATATCTTTCGCACTCATTAGCAAACTGCGTTTTTAATTTTCTGCACATGTTGTATGCTGGGCTTCCTTTATTCTGGCAAATTAAAGATCTGTGAGTCGTGGCCGTGACTTACAATCATCATGGCTCAGAATCACCATCTAAGTACACCATCATTAGGTACATTTTGATTTATTAATGGAGATAACTACCTACGCATTCCTTCATGCCAGTGTTATAGCTCATTTCCTTTCTAAATGTCATTTCGCGCATTTCCTCGTAAAAGGAATTGCTGAAGTCCCCCGTGTAAGCTGCGCTGTTCTCACAAGGCCTCGCGTTAGAACCAAGTGAAAATGTCAATATTGCAACGCTGTTACAATTCATTTGTACCACCAGTTTCTTCCAGCTTAATTATCTAATTCTGAACTCGTTGGGAGCAGGAGCCCAAACTTTGTTCCCCCTGTCAGGCCCATGAAAGAGAGTACGCATCTCATCAGTGAAGAGGACGTGTTTAAAATTCAATTTCTTGCATGTTCTTGCCGATTCAAGTCAAAAGTCCTTTGTATCTGCTTCACGAGGGTAGGGGNTAGTGTCGGGTATAAAGTGCCCTGCCATACTTCTCAGCACTCGACATCGAGTCATTTTCGACGCATGGTCCAGTCCAACATTCTCAAAGACATTCGTGCTTGATGAGTAAGGGCTCCTGCGTATTGCCCGTTTCACTTTGGATAAATCCCGTCCTGCCAGGATCCTACATCTTCCCTGGTCTTTCTTTTCGGGCTTGGCTTCAGGATTGCCGAGAAACTTCTCCACAGTGCGGACAGTACGACCCAAAGCAGCAGCTACGTCTCTCACACATTCACTATCAGATAATTCAAACACAATCTTCGCCTTTCCTTGATCGTCAAGGCACTTACAGCAGCTCATTTGAACTGAAAACTTGCTAGGCACAAAAGCGTGCCACAGTTCTCAAACAATGGCATCGTTCTAGTTTGTTTACAAAACTGATTAAATGCATGCACGTATGCGCATGTCAGTGTTGCCAACATTTCTGCCGAATGTTTTTATTCAATATGAATTTGACTTTTAGACAGAAGAAAGCAAATTCACAAAATCTGTAAACGGAATATATACTGGTCTAACACTATATTGCAATACAAGTGATACTGAAATTATGAGATACACTGGTTACTAACTCACTAAGTGATGAAAGAAACCCGCTCAGTGAAAGTATTTTTAAACAGGGAAGGTCGCTCCTCAAGGGGCAGCATATTCCAAGGGAATGCTATGCCACAGAAGTAAAAATAATCTGGATATGATACTCCGTAGACTTCTTCAACTTTGTGCATACATATAATGGTTTTTCAAATGCGTATTACAACACACTTGAGCTCTACTAATTCTAATTCCTATAAGAGTAATTTTACACACAGTGATCTGAATTTAGTTAAGAGATAGCTTCACTTGAAGATTCCTAAGTTTTTTGCCAGCACTAGCTTGTAGAAAAGCACACGTCTACCGGACTTAAAACGACACAAGTTTCGCTAAAGAAAACCAACCAAAAGACTTCGTTGAAAGTATATACCGTAAAGAGCTACTCCAGTTATCAAAGAAGCTTTGGTAGTACACGCCTCGCTTGTGTAGGAGGCTTTGTTGAACTTTGATGAAGACATAAAGTTCCCAAAATGCCCAAAATATCATAGAAACGGGCGTCTAAACTAAGACAGTCGCTGAGATCTATTTCACCTTCAGTGCCATGACTCTCAATCAGGCACAGTACACTTTTCTGATCCGTACTACTTTTCTCAAGACAAACTGCCGGTGGGCTCAATTTAAAAAATAACTTACGGCCGCTGCAGTGCTGCACAATGCTGCACTAAGGGCGCTCCCGGCAGCAGGGTCGTTACAGAGAACGTAACGAGTGTGCAGTACTAATCGCTGCCCTATTTGGCAACTATTACCTTCGCTATTTGAAGGTTTGGCTCTTGCCTCAGAGGCTACAATATTATCCTTACAGGTCCTTATCGAAATCACTATCGAAGTAATTATGATTACATTTTGATGATGCGATGGCCAACACTCTAAACCATGGGTAAAGTACCAAATCGTTTATTGTAATCTTAAGCTTACATCAAAAATATGCTTAAGATCATCACAAACATACCACTGATTATATCAATATAATCACCGATTGCATCATTGCTGCTCGATTGATTTAATTTTTATTGCTGCTGATCGTATTCTTGTTGTCATGTCGAGCACGTTATCGCTGCCTTCAATCGTAGTTTCATTGCTCCATAAAGTGCACTATTCCAGCAGCCGATCTTATTGTTATTGCGCCGATTGTTTTATTGTTGCCACCGATCGAACTATCGTTGCCGCCGATTGCAATATTGCCGACTTCTTGAGTGCATTATTGCAGCCTCTAATCGTACTATTGCTTCCGCCGATCGCATTGTTATTACCCAATAAAAGCATTATTGCTGCCTCAGATCAGATTATTGTATCGGCCTATGGTATTTCAGGATATAGGATTGCTCCCTAAGCTGAGGCCACCGTAACGAGCGCTTTCCTCGATATCCATCAGCTGCAACGGCGGCTAAATTACAGATCTCCGACATGATTAATCGACGCTGATTACTGAAGACCCACTGCAGAAATAATATTTGGTTGCTTGACTTCGGAGAATGTATTAGCTCGCATTAACGATCAGACTTGATCAAATTAATGCGTATTGTCGAGTACGATCCCGATGCTGGGTTAAATTGCACGTTGTAAAGTTGATGTCTTCATAAGATAGAAATTAGGACTTGACCTTTAAAGGCAGCTCGTACGACATGAAAAGTACATGTGCAGTTTGTGAACCGAACGCTTTGTAGGGACAAAATTACAGGATTAAGGTGGGTTTCCACAGAATGAGTTTTGTTCTCGTAAATATAGATGCTAAAGAGTTTATCCTACCTTTATTTTGAAAATATAGGACTGACAAGTCTAGTTTTTTCAAGGTAGGTACCTTCAAATTAGACATAAAATATAGCTAGTCAAAGCACATATGTTTGACTTGTATTCATCATCTGAGCTAGGTGAGGATGGAAAGCAAATGTGCGTTGCTGGAGCGCTATAAGGTTCATCTCAAGATGCTTACTTCAGCACAATGACTATAATTGGGTGCGAAATCATTCCATACGGGCGTATTGAAACGTTTCCTTCAACGGTGCAATTTTTATAGGGGTAAAATGACTCACCAAAGGGCTATTTCTGACGAAATGTGCCACTAAAATCTGAGCACGGACATTGATGCACATTGACTGGATTTAAGGGTCCTATAAGTCTACGGACTTCCTCACCCAGGTTACGTTTATTGTTCGACTGCTCTGCCGCTACAGGGAATATTTCATTTAGAGAGCACGGTTAATCCTTTGCCTTGAATGTGAAACTGAGAGACGAGAGATTCATGCAATTACGTTTAGAAAATAATCACTTTGCAGAAGATTTGTTATAAATAATTCACATAATGATAGATCTACTCGTGTGTACACGTAAAGCTGGCATCCTGCTTGGAAATTGGAAAAAACACTGCGTCAGCCTTAGACAAGTACATATGTGGGCTGGAGGTTCGTTTTGAATATTTTAGGTGCGGAAAGAAAACAATCGGGAAACAAATAATGATTGTCTTTGGAGGAGGGAAAATTTTTAACTTCAGAACGAAGAGTTTGAGTAGTACCTGATATTATTGCTGAAAATTGTTTTAAATAAAGCGACGAAGATAATTTGAATCAATTGGATATTTTCTGAAAATTTGGGAGAAGGCTCTTTTAGGCTTGGAAGGATTTTTCGCAACGAAAAATAAACTGAAAAGTTTTGTGTACAAATTTTCATTCATGACTCGCCAAAAATCAGCTTTTCAATCACTGCCTTTGGTAGTTTTGACCATATATTGCTTAAAACCACAGAAGAAGTTTGTACGCCTATTGAAACGACTTCAAAACGGAGAAAAGTAATTTCAATTCGAAAATGGTGCTTGTTTATTTTTCATTATATGTAAAATATGATTTCAGCTGCTGCAAATCAATTATTAATCGTCTGAAATTTTACAAGTGTTAAAAATTTAGCTCTGGAGTTCAGAAAATAGTGCACAATAGTTGCATATTTCATCTTAAGAAAAAGATATTAATTCAATTTTAGAAGGTGTCAGTACGGTTTATAAATTTCAAGTGTATAATAGTTTTCAGTTCTTAAAAAATCAGTCGTCAGATGGCAAAACGTAGTCTTCAGCTCGAAATAATGAAACTCTAACTAAGGTACCCCTCATAAAAAATTATGAATTTTAAACTAGTGATCAAGTACGATTTGCGACCATAACTTTAGCGGAAAGAATGAAAAGGATACGAAAATTTAATTAATATCAAAATCGTATACAAATAATACCCCAAGATGTTTCGCGCCAGCAAGCAGGAATGTTGAAAACATATAGTAGGGTAAAGAATCATACAAATTAATTTGGAAGGAAAGCGATGCTTTTGAAATACGAATTTTCTCTAACGAGTTCAACCATCATAGAAAATTAACTTGATTATTCTGCTCCTGAGAGAGCTGGCGTACCCCCAACTCTTCAGTCGTAGACGTATCAGATTGCAAATTCGATTTCCGAGTTTTTATAACGCAATAGCTTTCAATTGTGCTTTTGGTATTCACATGCTCAATATTTTCACGGGTACTGTATCAATCATGTATTGAAAACTGCAGTCTAAATTGACATTTGAATACAGAAGTTTGACGTATTTTTTGATTACTCAAAGTTCAAAAATATTGTTTCTCGACTTTCAGAGATATTCATCATGAACAGAACAGTGAGCTCATAATTTTTCAAAATACTCCAAACTTGGATGTATTTCCATTGCCTTTTTTATTGTCGGAAAATCCGTTACTGGTTAGAAATCGTGACATTTCAAATGTTAAACATCATTCTTGTTCCAATTATGGTCTTCCACTGCATGAGTAACTTGTAGACCTCAGCTTCATAACATCTGAAGGCAGCCAAAAAGAAGCACAACCCTCGTTTGCCACAAAGACAACATCGGAGTTGAAGTCGATCAGCCACACTGCAGTCCTTCACTCACCAGCTTCACTGACTCGTACCACTCTTTTAGGGCCATTAAGTTTTCCAATTTTTGTAGTGAGCGTAGAAGGGTCATTGAAAGCCCTTCCTTTTCCCTTCCCTCCTCGAGATACGGAAGTACAAAATCGCTTTATAACATTTTTTTAGTCTCTCATAACGCAATTTTTTTAGTTGCTGCCATCACTGGTACAAAATGAGGTATTTTAAATTAACATTTTGCTTTTGTTCATAATTTTTTCAACCAAAATAGTTACGAAAAACATTTAACACTGGTATGATAATGTACATTGCTTTGTAGACAAAATTCTTTCACACTAGTAAAAAATATAGTAAGTTTATGGAATGATTCAATTTACTTATTCAATAATTATCAGAGATAAAGTCGGTTAAGCAATCCAAAAGAATCAAATCTGGCACAACGAATCGTAGCGTCCTTCAATACGAGTATATCTCCTCGCGCTCAAAAGAAAATCAGTTATAATTTTCCATGTATTCGCATCTGCTGCCGGGTTCTCGCTGCTTTCACAGTTATTCATATCATTTCCGGATAATTTGTTAATGCACTGAAATCTTCCTCGATTGGCTGACGCTGGATTCTGATGATGGAGCTGGTGTTTTGCGGATTTCAATCCTCAAGGGGAAATTGCATGGGGAAATACAGGGGCTTCAGGGAGTCCACTCAGCACTTGAAACAATAATTGGTTTCTGCTCAGAATGTCTCTTGCACAGTCCATACAGCTCAGTGCGAGCAGCTCTTCATTTAATCGTTAATCATAAGTGTTTTCACTAAAGTACAACCTAAATTAACATAATATGAAAAAAATATAAGTAAAATATTGCAATTTGAGGTTGAGATATAAGTTATCAAATCATGAGTGACACTTCGTGGGGACTCGCTCTGCAGTACCGCTCCTGACAATGGAACTGGATAGAGCTGCTGCGCACGCTGACGTTTCTTCAGTTATCGTTCCCGTATATTTAAACACAGCAAAAATTTCAACAGAGGAAAATATCGCGATGTCGGTGTATTTCATACATTTGTGAATCCTCAATTGGTAAGGACAAAAAAATGTGTGCAAAAGTAATTTCATTTTTGGAACATAAGTACTCCAACGAAACTGAAATGGAGATAACATTACAATTTAGAGTGACGTACTGGCCTGGCTAAAATATGACGTAGATACCCTACAAAATTGATGAGATTCGCGTTCCATGTCCATAAAGCTTTCTCAAGAAGGAATTAGCACCTTAGTTTTTGTATTACCCAATTACCCATAATTCCAACACGTGTGTTTAAATCAAGCAAATCAATTGTTTGATTGTTTGTGCTGAAATCAAACAAGTTAAATTAATCAATTCATCACAACTGTGTAGTACATTCGAGAGCATTCAGAATTTTAAACCATATTGTGCATAAGAGAAATTTCCTTAATAACGATCTTCTACTTTTTCATAACACAGTTGATAAGTGAGGCTGGCGTATTTGTGTATTGGGTGTAAAATCTGTACTAAAATAGTTACACTTCAGAACAATTTTATCACATATCGAATACAGTCATCAGCAGTTAACGGAAAAGTACTGCATAGAAAACTAAATAAAAGTAATTTTATATTAAAATGAAAATAAAGAATTCAGTAAGTTTAACTGTCGTGTATTTTAGTTTTGTTTGGCATCTCAAATTGACCTAATAACAGGGATTTCCGACAGATAGCACGTTGTTTTAAAATATTTGATAAATCATTGAGACAACACTATTCGGTAGATTGGAACAAAATTAAATTTACAGGTTTTAATTACAGATATCACTACTGAGGAAGCATTACAAAACGGTGAGTGAAATTTTCAGCGGTACTGGAGTAACTAATCTCATTTTGATATCGTTTCAACATGAGATATATCAAGGCCGAAAAACTTGCATACATAGCTTGAAAATTTAAAATTTGTTCAGGTAATTAACATCGCCGTTACGTATCAGTTGATGGACATTCCTACCTTAACTCCGCCGCAAAAATATCCTTTATTTCAAAATAAATGAAAAAATATAATATTACCTTATAAATGTTGTTCATGGAAATCGTAAACCTTATCATGTTATTTTCTACAGTTCTAGTTGCAATGTTCCAAAATTTTAACTTCTTCTTCAGCTCTGTTGCCAGTTGTCTATGTGACGTAGATGTGCATTGAACTTTCAGGAAAAGCAATGAGAAGAAAGAATTATGTGGACTTCTTCTAGCTAAATCCTTAAGAGCGTGACGGAAACACTGACTAATCAAGCAAGCAACAACTGTGCATCAGTATATAGTAGGAGTACCAATTTTTTATAATTGCATGTGTTTGAACTCTACGGACATTACTACCAGCATTCAATTATCTTAAAAATTACTAGGCCATAGAATGTAACCCATCAATTTCTGAAAGAAAATATCCTTTGTATTTTACATTTGTTATATCCGATATAAGAGGATATTACTACATTAAATTTTATCTAGTTGCCGTTTGATCGTAATCAGTATCTACTTTTTAAATGTAGATGCATCAGATTAGAAAAGGCATTACAATTACAAAATCTAGAGTGTAATTTGATCAGACGCTTGGTGCTACTTCGTTATGAACCTTTGCCGTAAAAGAACATTTTACTATCTAACGTGCATCTAGTATACGTATGCACAAAAATAGTTTCAGTACTTTCCAGGTGAATCATTATCAAAACTAGTTACGACGTCACAGCTATCAGCTGGTAAAGCAAGTCCAGCTAAGTGAACTTAGCTACGATGTGTACTACGATCAAAAAAGCTACGATCGAGATTTTCACGTAAGTTTTCACGTAACTTTGCACACCTCAGAGCTCGCGTAAGTGGAGTTACGCTGAGCATAAGGGCATATACATACGAGCTGCGGGCCAAGATTCACGTGATTGCTAAACTTCCTAAGAAAAATTTGTGTTGAACGTACATGATAATTATGAAAAACTAATTGCGATTGCTACAATTTACTAATTATTATTATTTACGTTATTCGTATGAGAATTACACAATTTGTACATATTTCATAGAAAGAAAAAATGGCATTTGATTAGGGTATTGAAATAATAGAAATTTTTGCAGAGGCACATAACATTTATTTTTCAAGTCAAAAATTGATGGGCATTCTTATCTTAATTCTGTAGAGGTAATCAAGTGCCATTATTTAGTAGGAGTTACAATGGAATAAAGTTTTGATAAAATAACGAATCTCGTTTCTCTAATCCGACGTCTGAAATTAATTAAAGCCATAATCACGTCATCTTAAAAGTCTGCCGCTGTCGCTCCGTCTCATTTATCACGTGACTAGCATTTAACATGTTTACAAATCCCGGCCCTGGGATTGGCTATCGGTGGAAGTGCTTCGATAATACGGTCTTTCATAAGTTCTAGCTAAAATATCTTTGATAATACCAAAGTTACGACTAGCGTACGCTGAACTTAAGTTTTTCACGTAGTTCCGATAACTTGCGATAGTTTTGATAATCCGGCCCTGGTTCCTAACGAGCTGACCTCCTAAAGTAAAATATTTTTCGTCCACAAAATTCACGGATTTTCATCAGGAGAATGATCATGAGATAAAATTTGTCCTATTTTGGACGTACAGAGCCTGCCGGTGGGTTTCAGAAGGACTCAAGATAGCACTGGGACAAGCAAGCGCCCCAACAAGAAGGGGCAGTCCTAGGACAGGCTTGCTGCCCACCGACAGGACAGGTCTGGTGGGGTAGCTACCCAGCCTGATGTTGGGTGTTAAGACTGGTGTTAAGAGCTCGGAATGATAGAGACCAATGGTAAAAACATCCTCAGAAAGTGATCTAGATTCGGTACCAATTAACTGGTTAATATGAAGGAAAATCATACTTCAAATTCGACTTTCGAAAGTCAGGCAAAGAAGAAAACACTTTTTAAAAGTGCCTGTGTCTCGGAAATAATGAGAGATGAGTGAGTTTGTTTAGAACTTCCTCGATGTAATTGAAGCTAGCTATAGTTATTTTTCATAATTATTTATATATGTTGTCCTAATACATTTGCTCGTTCCAATTTTGAAATGCATTGAAACTAAACTCGTCCAGTTTATAAGAAATACGAGGAGAATAAAATTAGCTAAGTTTATTTAAAAATTGAGAGTTGAAATAAAAATTCTTTTATGAAAGTTTTTGAAAAATACAACATTTACTCTTTTGAAGTCTAGTTAATCCCTTTTTTGTGTAGAAGAGCGTGTGGGCTGAGCAAACTGCACGCTGGCAAGTACACAGCAAACTTCCTTTAAGGTTGGCTCGGTTTATTCTTCGTATGCAGCACCTCCCTATTTTCATGAATTTTACTCTATTCTTGCATCACCCATAATTCTCTTTGTTTCTGGTAAATTTTCTAGTGAAGGTGTGATGGAATCGAATCCTTAATTGAGACGTTAACTAAGAAATGGCAGCTTACCCCAGTTATAGTTAGTATCCTTTGGTACACAATTTGAATAATGAAAATCTGCTACTGTAATAGAATTGATTGTGCAGCAAAGATAACAAACCCTCATGTACTTGAAACTTCTTTGGGTTTTCCTTTAAAAACACTTGACTCATATTACAGTTTAACTTCAGATAGGATTCTTCTTTTCTTTTATTGAAGAGCACTGTCGAAAGGAAAGAGAATAATTAGATGGAATTAAATTTTCCCATTAATTTACATATCTGCATACTTGTAGGCTATTTGAGGAACATTACGATTTCAATGTGCAGAACTCGTTTAAAATCTATACGTCAACGTACTTGCAGTTGTTCAGAATGTGTTTCCTAGAAGACGTCTCTGACAAAGCAAACGTGCTTTTAAATTAATGAACTTTACTTCCACATTCCATTTCGCATGTTTGATACTCACAATCGATATAAAAAATTGGATATTTTTCAGATCGTACTTCAATTTCCCAGTCTATCCAAGTAGAAGATGAAGCTTACGACACTATTGTCTTCAATTCATCATACTTCTTCAAGTCCAAGGAGATGAAAGCTTTTTTTGCGGATGTCTGTAGCTGCCGTTTCAATTCTCGGAAAAGGACCCCGAGCTGGCCGAGGCAATCTGTTTCTTTTGATGCCCAGGCAGACAGCTCGGACCTACGCAGAGCTGTCTTCACAGGCGAAACCAATTTTTTCAGGCGCGTTCTTTGCCCGATGGAAACCTTTGAGTCTTTCCCCGGCAGCGGTGTTTCCTGACGGGTGCAATATCATGCTTTGTCCGCCACGGACTAGTTTTGGACTTCGCTCTCAAGATGGGACTGCCACTGAACTTCATCGCTGAGGCTGAGAATGACTCCCAAAGTGAGAGTGACCAACATTCCGAAATTGAATTATTGAGTGAACTCAGAAATTGGAATGTAACTCGTGCATAACAGCGCTTTAAAAAAATTCCAGATATAAATTAAGGAAGAAAATATTACTCCATGAGCATTCATGTGATAATTTGAAGTGGGTTGAATTGAAGTGGGGATCAATATTTCAAGGTTCCCTCTTCTCCCCCACTAACCAGAAACAGTTTAAGGTTTTAAGCAGGATTCCTAAGCCATTGATCATACGAGGGAGATCTATTTCTCCAGATTGGCTGCCTGCTAGATTATAGATGAAAAATATTTCGGAAGAAGCGACTGCGAGTTCATAAATTTCAAATTTTTACAGGAATATTTTAAAGAAAATGGGATTGAGCGTGACTTTCTCTAAATGATGAATGGCTAACGAAGTTCTTGAAAAATTACTCTGCCCTAAGGCCAGTTGGATTTATGGAATAATCACGACAGTTGCGACTGAAATTGTGATTCAGTTATTCTATTTAAGCGACGGTAGAGAATCAAAACATTGAAACAATCTTTTTTGTTTGCCAAAAGAATTTAAGAATATATACACGTACTGTACATGGTCGATGTCACACTTAAATGCACCCTAGTGCTCTGATATCTGAAATTTAGGTTTGCTGAGTGCAAATCGTTTTCGACCTTGTTTGAATTTAATTCAACAACGTTATTTATAACCTCTCATTATGTCCATCAATCGAACCCCGATCGAAAATAATGTAACGATTATTAACTGAACTAAAACAGGCTTGCCCCCAAATGTGAAGGCGATCAGCATCGTTGGAGCCCAACATCACAGTCCCGAAATCAAGAGCTAGACTTCGGAAACTGGGTGACTGAAAAGCCGAACCTTTTTTATTGGTAATAAACAAGACGTTTATCTTTTTAATACCATGATGGTAACGCCAAGATGTGTATATTATCTTATAGCTTGACATAATGTACACTAGTCAACAAATTTACAATCTTCTTCTCTGAAACTGATGCTTTTTGACTTCTATGAACATCGCAGGCTGTAGTAAAACGGTAAATTTAATAAAAGAGTGGAGGAACTTTGCAGTACTTCCCCCTGATGCATAAAGCAACCTGCACAGGCAAGGTGCTTTTCATTCCTTATTGTTTTAATTGGAGTAGAATTTGTGGCGGCTTCTACTTAACAAGGGGAACATAACTACCCTCATTTGGTTGAAACATTTTATGTCGTCTATTTTAAAACCAGATCACATTTACTCTAATTGGACGAGAATATTGGACATGCCTTTACTTTCGTCACGTGTTGCATTTAAGCTAAAAAAGTTCAGGGCGTTTTCCATTAAAGATTTTGAAAATAGAAAATAAAAAAAGTTACACATTGTAAAACTATTCTGCTCGTGGATGTAGTTCACAGTTACATGGGCATGCAATAGAGAGAACTATGTTTTTACTTTCAACCTGCAACGAGACCTCGCGGCACGAAGGTGTGTGCTGGCATAACACGGTGATCGCACGTGTTCTAGTCTGCAAACTTTTGCGAAAATGGCGACTTCGTCGAGACTCAAATCCTCCCTCGGATGTGGTGTTTGGGAATAGGACGAAGAAATCGTTGGGGATCGGAGAGTACGTACCTTGCTCGGATTGGGGGTGGGAGATGTAACTTGTTGGGGATTGTGGGGGACCTAACTTGTTGGGAATGAGGGTGGGAGATGTAACTTGTTGGGGATTGGAGGGGACGTAATTTTTTGGGATGGGGGTGAGAGACGTAACTTGTTGAGGANCGTAACTTGTTTGGGTTGGAGGGGGGAGATATAACTTGTTGAGGATGGGGAGGACGTAACTTGCTAGGGATAGTAGGGAGGGGCGTAATTTGCTGGGGAAGTGGAGCTTGGTGAGTGTGAACAAGGGGGGGAGGTGGGGAGTGAGGTGGTGATGTGGAGGTACTGAGGACTTGGGCTTCAGCTATTTTCTGAGTGCTCTAGTTAAAATGTTCTCTAGTTACAATGGGCTTTAGCTACAAATGTGCTCTAGTTACACTCTGCTTTATGTTGCTCAGCATCTGCAGAAGAACAGAAATGGGATCAAATTCAGGGGTACATGTGAGAGCGTAATGTAAATATACTAGGTTTTAACGACTGAAATTGTGTTCAATTGATTGCTGAATTGATAGCCACGTTTATATTTTGTACGTAAAATTATGCAACTCTTGTCTTTCTACATTGTATACATTTTTTTACTTATAGATTAAGTGTTTTTCACACTCGTTGAAGAAAACGCTCGGAGTTCAATCAATAAATGGCCAAACTCAGAAAATTTTCAGCACCTAACTCTCACGGGCCGCACCGCGCACTGCCCTGAGTATGCAAAGACCGAAAATTCAACCCACTTCAAGAGTGCATCGAAATTTCAGGTGAAACCGAGAACCGCCATTGAGAAGGCGCTTTAGGCTCTGGAAGTTCCTCCCCTGGATGCCGCGCTAATTGGAGTGCATTTCATGCTCCGTGAGCGTGAATGTGCAGTAATGAGGAGCGTGGCCGTGGCGGCGTAGCTTGGATACGTTCCCTGTGGGAGGGGATAGGATGCTTATAAAAAGCCTGGGTGGGTTGCTGGTATTTTTTCTATGTAAAAAGGTACCAGTGGAAGGTGATAGGAGGCTTATAAAAAACCCATCTGAGTTTGTTGAAGTAAACAGAGCATATCGGAAGGGGATTGGGTTCGTATGTATAGCCCAGGTGAGAGTAAGTCAACAGTCTCCAGTGAGAGGTGATAGAACTTTTCAAAAGCCCGGTCTGGTTTGTGTGAGTAAATATACCCTTGTGGGAGAAAATAAGTAACGTACCCTTGTGGGAGGAGATAGGAGGCTAATGAAAATTTTAAGTTTTGCTTTTAATGTTTAATGTTCAATGCGCAGTAACAGAGTTACTCTCTTGGGTTGTATCGGTTTCTCATTCTACCATTCATTTATTTTCAACTCCGGTTAATTCTGTGACCAATGTGGGCAAAATTCATCGTATCACTGTACACCCCCGCTGTACCGCACAGAGGAGCATATAACGAGATCCTTTACTCGGAAATAACAAGTGTCAGGAAGTTTTCAGCTTGATGATGATACCCGAAATGAATTACTAATTGTAGCCGTGTTTTGGGATTTTTATTGCAAAAGATGAGGGGGATTACGACAGTAGTTTTGGGCTAGAGTCTCAGAGCGCGTTGGCCAGAAAATACCGACGCCCGCACGTTTGTTGGCACTCGTGCATTGCCGTCCAAAATGCTACCCAGATGAGGTAACTGGGGCTAATAAATTTGTAATGACTTTCAAACTTTTGTCAATAAGATACATTATTTTACATGATCACTATAGTACACGCCACACATTAAATTAACGGGACGTACTGTATTAGTTCTTAAAATGTATTATTTTTCCCAGCAGAGCACGTCATTAATGGGTCACAAATGTTTCACATTGCTTCCTCTGAAATAAACTATTCATAGCCAAATTATCTATGTTAACTAGAATTTATTAAATGTTTATTCAGTCACATAAAACATTTAATTTTCCTTAGATTGCATTTATTCACGATACGAAGTTCAGTATCTTACCTATGACAGCGTCACATATCAACTCGTCATAGCGGCTGGATGAGATGAAAGTTAATTTTGGCCAATAAAATTGCTTCAATCACACTTTTACAGGCATAGTGCAGAGAACGAAATTACGCGGATACGTAAATGCTGGTAAGGGGGACGGGAAGGCAACCAAGCCAGCAAGAAGCCACGCAAGCACCCAACAAACCGTGTGTTCTTAGAAAAAAGACACCGGCTGTATCAGTATCACGGATACGGTGTGCCGAGTTAGTAAAAAGTGACTAAAATCGAACACGATAATTAACGTGAATTTGGGTTACCTTTGTTTGTTTTTTAGCCACCCTGTATAGTATGATTCAAAATTGCTATTTATCAAGACAATGTTATTAAAGGTGAGATACCAATTTTATGCGTATTCGAAATGTTCAAAAAAACTTAGTAGTTTTTAAAAAAAAATTTCAATCTTGCCAAATTTTTATCAGTCACCTCGAATGTTTTATGTACTTTCATTTCAATAGTACGTCACACTGATTCAACGTCGACTTAATTGCGTTCAAATTGAGGTGAACTTAAAGTAGAGAAGTTGAAGCACTCGATCAAACTTGGCTTTGCCATTCTCGCATCGAACTGTTTGATGATTATGAGTCTAGCTCCGTGACGTCCAGTTATGAAACTCTTAAGACACGTTTCTTTGTAGCCAATTTTCTGACGAGGCAAGTCCGGGCACAACTTCTTGGTGCTTAATTGAAAAAGATTTTATTTGAGCTGATTGAATGGGGTTTCCTGGCAGAGTTTCTGTGACGGACATTCTTCTGAACCCAAGTGATTTGTTCCCCGGGGCTTGGAGAGCACAACTGTGTGTCCGTGAACTTAGGGCTATACTTGGTTTGGCTTGAGCTCCTGTTTTATTGAGCAGAGCAATCATAATAAGGGAGGTAGTCGTAACTCAGTTAAACATCGCAGCAGCAGAGCCCGTGACTGAGCAAATCGCAGCAGCAATTCAAGAGTAGGCCGAGCGTTTCTTGTGGCTGCCCAAGATGCCTAAATATATGGCAGACAAAATACACGCGGCCTCTGTCGTCTGTACAGAACCGCACTGCGCTGAGACTGCGTAGGGCAGCGCCGCCAAGCCTGTGTGGCCGCAACTTGCGGCAGGCCAGAGCTGCAGTTCTCTGTAGGGGCTCTCATGTCAGGGCTTGGGCGGCGCAGAGGCTATGTAAATAATTACTGCTCAAAATTGGACACTTCTGCGCCGCCGCAACGCAGTTTCGGGCCTGAGACCGCTGCTAACACGGGAGTGGTCACCCGCCGCCGGCCCCATTGCCAAGCTCGATTTTTGGCTTGGAATAAAGAGCTCTCTATTAGGCTTTCAATGAATACCAGCGCAAGAAGTCATCTTTTAAAATCCGTTTCGACAGTTCAAATCTGTTTAGTAGATTTGAAGCTGTCGAAAAAAAACAGAGTATCGTTGCACATTGAGTAGGAAAACTTGTTGACACTCATTAGCTTTGTGAAACCATCAGCTTGTAAAATATGTTTCGAGTGCAAGAAAACTAAGCGATTTCCCAAACTGAAATTATATAGGTATGTTGTGATCTTACTTCTACAGCATTTACCCCTTTTCATATAGATCGAGATAAATAAGCCGTATCATTAGTGAAGAAAAACGTAATAAAAAAACAGTAGCCTCCCCGGAGCTCCCATTCATTTTCAGCAATCGTTTCCCTCCCTTTTTTTTAGATAAATATTAAATACAGGCATGTGAACTAGTTACCGCAATAATTCTCCCTATTCAACGGGCACACCTACATTATAAAAGAAAATAAAAAGACATTCCGGTCGTCATGGACGGAACAATTAATGACACTGTCTGCTCAGTCACCAAAATATAGCGCGGGACAGCAGTAGTCCAGTGCATTGGGGTACACAATACAACAAAGGACAAAGGGCGCCATTACCAGCCGTCACAGGTGACACCACTTGCGCATCATCAACAGAGGGGAAAATTTGGTTCGTATGCGGGATGCTTACAAAATGCCAGAGGTATTGTGAAAAAATCCTCCACCTCCTTCATGCGTAATTTTTATAGGAGCTAGAGGAATATCGTGCGATCAGGGAAATTTTAAATAAATTTGTTTCTTTTCCTGATTAAATATGCGGCGTATGAATTCGTAAACACTTTTAAGGAGGTTCACAAATTATTCCCTTTAGTTATGTTCTGTATCCCTAGAACAAAGCATTATTGCAAACGAATGGGACGCCGTAGAACGAATTTCGCCTAAAAAATAACCTAGAACCTGCGGCTAAGTGTCGAGCTCTGACCTACGCGATGCAGAGTGACGAAGATAATGGAATAGAAGAGGTAAAACATGGCAACACGAGCGTGCAGATTGGTCCTTTCTTGCGTACCTATCTAAGTTTCCTCATGTCAGCAATGAATTAACATTCAATAATTATACCCGTCAAAACACACATCTATTCATTGTCTATCTCTGGTGAGGCAGGCACGCGGTACGTGACAGGACGGGCAAGCGATATTTTTTCACAGGAGCATTAGTTCCTTTAGGGTAAAAAGTTTTGTCCTCGCTTGAGCGGACTCTGTAAAACAAAATAAGCCGTACAAGATGAATTGAATTGTACGTTTGCCCATGCACCTAAACTAACCCTGCAAAAGAGTCGTGTGACTGACTTAAATTTGTGATAGGAACGGAATTGGTGAAAAAAATGCGTTTTGTGTATTAACAATAAGTAGTTCATATCCATATCAGGGGAGCGGACATACAACAGCGATATTCCCCAATTTATGGGGAATATTGTACCGTGTACGTCCATTTGTGCATATCAGCTGCTCCCAACATTCCAGAAGGAACTCCAATACAAACGAAAGAGCTGTAGTTATCGTCCCAAGTTATTTTCTGGGGTGAGTTTTTGCCTCCGAAATGGCACTAAAATTTCCAAGACTGCTCATCCGATGATAAATCTCATCAGTAAGACCAGATCTCACACAATAGATGCCCACCACAAAGCACCTAACACAAACACACAATCTCTTTGGACACAAACGACCAGCACACGGGTAGTCACCGCGAGAGTCGTCCATGCGCTGCATGTGGGAGACCAGAGGGCGAACCTGCTGGGACAGGGCGTACAATCAAAAAAATCAAACTCATCGGTAAATATTAGAAAAACGAGTGTTTACCTTAAAGATTTTGTAACCTAGATACCTGGAAGTATTTACCTTAATGAGGTAGTATCCTTGATACTTTAAAAAAATTGACACGCTCGAAACTGTCATGAGCATTTACTTTATTTGGCTCTACCGAGGTTACTCAGGAGTAACCTTTCATTTTGAAGCGAGTCCCATTTTCTAACAGCAAGGACTTGACACACCCTACAATGAAGGGGCTGACGATAAGTCGTAAAATTACATCGAGCTGTCGCCTGCCTCTTCTTTCAAAATTATGAATGTCAGAAAGCATCGCAATAGTCATCACTTTCTCGTAAAGCCAGTTTTCAAGCGTGACTTCTTCCTGAAATAAGACCTTCAAATCGTTTCGGTGGAGCGGTCATTGCGCCGCCATAAACCACAGTTGTCGTACATCAGATCCTGCAAAAACACGGTCTACCTAAAGCGGCCGCTGTGGCCTCTCGCTGGCGGACTAGCGATCATCCGGCTGTCGTGATGCACAGCTGCGGCATTATCGCTGTGCATGTCAGAGAGGGAGAGTCATGGCAATGATTGGCCCTACCTCAGATTGAGGCTCCGACCATGTCCTCTCCTTAGGGTAGGCACCATTAACATATTTGTCAGTATATGAAAAACTATTCCTTCCTTTAGGTTTGTAATCATTCTAACCGTGATAATATTGAATTATTCTCACATTTTGCCATAGAACAAAAGATCAGCATATTTGTCAGTATGTGAAAAAATATTCCTTTCTTTAGGTTTGTAATCATTCTAACCGTCATAATATTGAAGTATTTTCAAATTTTGTCACAGAACAAAATATGTGTCCTAAAATATTTCATTCAGCGTTGGCACGTCCGATGTGACCTAGCAATGTTCTTTCTATTTCAAACGTGTCTTGCAGATATCTCTAAGAGACATAGCTACATTAGATGTGAATTTTCACAGTCGTTGCGATGCTTCATATGAGTAAGAAAGTAGTCATGCATACGTATAATAGTTGCAGCACTGCTTCTATCAAGTCATAACTAGTCAGGCTGATGTCAGGAAAAAACACAACTGTAGACGCACTCGGCCTTGCGTTCAAATACATCAAGTCGAGCCGTCGAGCTTTGCTGCAATTACACGGCCTGGCGATGACAGCGCTCGTGGTGTCTCCGTCCTTGTGATGGAGGACATAATCGTCCATGCCAGCAGGTCACCCTCAGCTCGCAACACGGAAGTGGCTCAGGGGAGACGACCGCGATGTGTCTCTCGGGCCCAGACTGGGAAGCTACTCTTGGAGGGGACAGAGATGTAATCTTCAGGTCACTAATGGGAAGTAACACTCGGAAGGGACAGAGATGTAATCTTCAGGTCACTAATGGGAATTAACACTTGGAGCGGGACAGAGATGTAATCTTCAGGTCACTAATGGGAAGTAACACTTGGAGCGGGAAAGAGATGTAATCTTCAGGTTACTAACGGGAAGTAACACTTGGAAGGGACAGAGATATAATCTTCAGGTCACTAATGGGACGTAACGCTCGGAAGGAGACTGTGGTGTAACCCTCGGTCGAGAGGTGCTCTCAGGTCGAAAGCAGAAAGTTTCGCTTGATTTTTGACCGACATGAGACCGACGGCTCTTTGATAGAAGCCAGGCATTAAAATATCAACTAAAGTCCCTTCGCTCTGATCAACCAGAGACTTTTTATATATGGACATAATGTAGTCATTTGTTTTTTCAGATTTTTCAAATGTAAAAGTGCTTACATGTCTTTAACATTGTTTTCACGAAAAGCTTCTTATTAATATAATTTTATTGCTGTAATTACATGAGTGTGTTACGAGCATCAATGGAAACACATATGGTATCTTATGGGGGGATACGAATCTTTTTCCTACTGTATAATAAAAAAAAATAATGATCTTCAGAATTTTTCAACTAGGTTTCTTGACTCAAAGAAATGCCTGCTTAAAATTTAGAAGTACGAATCTTGACTTTAGATGGTTTCAAAACTTTGAAGCTCTTTTTTAAAGCACGTTAGTGTTTTTCAGTGAAGACGCTAGTAGAAATACTTGTTCCGTTTAAATATTTTTCAACTGTACAGGGTAGCATAATATAAATTCTAATAGTTGAACTTTAAGATTTTAGTCAGCAGCACATTTTAATTTCCAAGTGCAATGGATATTTGTGCTGTAACAAGTCATCGTACAATGAAGGTTCATTGTTTGCCTTAAATTGAAAATTGAAAATAAATTTTACACCAGCGTTTATTACATTCAGCTAATTTGGCCAACGATGACCGTTGCTGCTGCAAAAAATTTTCAGTGACAATTTTTGCCTGTTAAGGGATTTTTTCATCAGTCCGAGTGCCGTGAATAAGTCAGGGGAATGAGCGAGGAGAATGCGTCACTGGTTGTGCTGCAGCGGGGAGAATGCGTCACTGGTTGTGCAGCAGCGGGGGGAATGCGTTACTGGTTGTGCTGCAGCGGGAGGAATGCGTCACTGGTTGTGCTGCAGCGGGAGGAATGCGTCACTGGTT